>RWGY01000005.1:6233365-6390006 GCA_007726485.1 Eragrostis curvula
TACATCAGCTACTGTGCGGTTTGCATTGCATTTTATTTGTGACAACATGAACTGTATTTGATAATTACAGTAATGCCTGCAAAGTAGGAACTTTTGATGCAATAGCAACCCCATGTACAGGCTAAAGAATGTAAATAGCGATTGATAAGTACAATGGGCATATAAATGGCATAATAAACTGTCAAAAAAATTTAAAAATACAATATCACTGAAGAGACGAAGACAAAACAGGCCATATCCATATGGTTATGAAAACGATGAAACTCGTCCAACATGTTACTTAGCTGTTTTAAGGAATTCACAACAGTTAGGGCAATGAACAAGAGCTTGGAAAGCAGGATTACAATCAACGGCACCTGCACTTTGAACGTTGTTGTAGCCAAACTGCCAAAATTTCGAATGGTTCATCCACCGATGCTAATTTTGAGCAGCAATGAGCTGCAAAGTTAACAAAACAGCACACCAACATAAACAAATAAAAAGAAGTTGCTAATTTCCATGCGGCTGAAAACAAGTTTTGTGTCTGTCCATGCTTCCAGCCGTCAGAATGGAAACGACCGGCCACCAAGCTTATCTTCTTCCTCCCACAAGATCCCCCTCATCCCTTCGTCCCCACCACCAGGTACCCCACCACACTAATCCAGCGGCGGAACGACACCTCTGCCCTGTCGATGGCCCAACCGCCATCCCACACCGCCCTCGCCTGCCATCTCTCCTCCACCTTCCTGGCCTGCCTCCCCCAAACCTGGATGAAAATTTAGTATACGTCCAGCAATAAGCTCCTCCAAACCCAAATCCTTATAATTCCCCAAATCCGAATCTCATCAAGCATCACGAATGTTCACAAGCATCGACTGCAAATTTTGCAGTTTTCAAAACTCCTTGTTTTAAGTTATGGAAATACAAATTTAAATATGCTAATATAGACATAGGTCTTACTATTTCCAGGACCGGACATATTCATAGTTGTACTACGTGACTTTCTACCAACTCTATAAAAAATGGTGAAATGTCAAGATATAATTAAAGTACATGATATCTGAATTCAAATAACACGACCAAACTAGTTATAGCTACGGCAGGTTCCAGCACATTACTATGATTCATAGTATAGCTATTTTCAAGGCAATCAGTGACTCGGTGTAATGATTTTATATTATAGTTCTCTGAGCTCTTCCCCAAAACATAAACCACAAACAATGATGGCATACAAAGATCAGAAACTACTTGCCACTTTAACATTTAATGGCATATCACTATGCACTGTAGAGCACCTGGTAAAGTTCCCTCACATAAGGAAATGAAGAGCACCACCATCATTATGTGACTCAATAATCAATCAGCACATGACACATGGGCCTCTGACTCTACAGATCCCTTCATATAATATTAAGCTCACATCATCACAATAACAAATAACTTTGAAGCAAGCTAGCATTTATTCTGTTACCATCCATGACCATCACTAGTTCACTACTATCACAGGAAAAAAATGAAGCACTTACATAAGCAGTTTTTACATGCAAACAGAGGCCCATCGAGTATGTGTTTTTCAATTGAGATAACTTCAAGTTACTTCTAACTTATCTCAACATTGTTAGATCAACATAAACAACACCAAAGTTAAGTTAGTGTTTCTTGCTCTGTAGTTAAAATCATGGGCTGCTATACATGCTAGGGTCCCTGTTTGATAAAACGAAATAACGTACAACACCATGTTTGCAAGGTTCTTTAATTAGTAATACACTAGGGTTTCCATTTATAGATTTAGTATATGATCGAGTTCATGGTAATATTAAAATGGAGAAATCAGATTATACTACTTTCAAAATGACCGAACCAGTTCAGCTTTGCTTGGGCCACTGAATATTGAACTTAGGGTGACAAGAGGGCAAGAACTGCATATACAATTAACAGAACAGCTTCCCCATCGAGCCAAGGATAATATCAGATTTCAACACAGATTGATCATGTTGCTAATAATGTGCAGTGTTGTGCTATTTGACACTGATTCACGAGAATTCACAATGAGTTTGGTCATTATTCACAATGGCATTGTTCCATGATGTCCCCCACATTGAATAGCTAGCACATGAGACATCTTAGAGAATAATCCTGAGTTAACATATATAGGGTGAGTCTGGGCTATAATCACATACCACAACAAGAAATAAGTTCTGAAAAAACTACCCTTCCACAAAATCTAACAACCAACAATGATGGCATCCGAAGATCAGAATCTATTGTTACCTTACGTAAGTTGCTCTATTAGTATGCAATTTAGCACACCTGACATGTTCCTTGACATTAGAGAAAACAAGAGCACCCCCATCATTATGTCAATCAGCACATTGTACAAATCATCAAGGGCATAAGACAGATCTTTTCATGTCACCACAATATCAAATAACTTCGAAGCAAGTAATATTCAATTGGTTGCCATCCATGACCATTACTACCGTCATACAAAAAAACAAACCACTAGGAGGGTCATATATCATCTAAATTCTAAAGTGACTGTCCAGAAGTTAACCCCGCCTGAGCTGAGTGTACTAAACTCTGCGAGACTTGACGCTTCTCTCCCATACATCCATAAAGACAGTAGGGCATGCCCTTTTGAGGTGCTCATAACCTTTGCTTGCCACCACATCACCGATCCTATCACAAGAGTTGATAAATTCAATACAAACGTCTTTGAGCTTGTTGCAATGGTGCTGGTCAGCTAGAGCCAAAGTGGAAGCCACATTCTCAACATCAATATTTCTGCAAAGGATGCTCTCACACATCAGCTTCATCCTTTCCATACCATACCTGTCTGCAGCCACAAGTAAATGCTTGACCATATCATCTCCATCAAGATCAAGTAAAGAATCTGTGTAAATGAAGTGAAGCAAAGCCTTGAAAGCAGCAGGCTCCATTTCTTCAATTGTAATTATCTCCCTCCTCTTGTGCTTCATTGGTCCGCATAGCTCCGCCTTGAAGACCGGCGACCGCATTGCGAGCACAAGGCGATGTGCACGAAAGACTTCCCCTTTAACCTTGAAAGTCACATCAACTTCTTCCTCTGTCTCCAGGAATTTTACAAAATTATCAGACAAGTTGGACGGCGGCACTTGAACCTCAACAGCCATATCCATCCCTGCAGCCCGTGATTCCTTGATGGCAGTGACCTCACACTCGATCACAAGGCAGTCGTTCTGAACATAGGTCCCTTCCAGGTCGCTCCTCTTCTTAAATTTGCTGACTCCAAAGCTCGGGTGTACTGCACAAAACACCTTTGAACAGGAGGACACGGACGATGACAGCCCGGTGGCCGGCTCGACCAGTCTGAAGTCGTAAATCACCCTCACCGTGACGCCCTGGCTGACGAGGTCGAGGAAGACTGAAACATAGTCCTTGTCGTCCTCCTCCCCTCCGTCAGGGTAGAATAGGATGCGCCATTGGTGTCCGCCGACAGAGAAGGTGGCCGAGCTGATGAATTTGCCGACGCCGAGGCCCTTGTGCAGGCTGTAGTTGGCGATCTTGAATGAGTGCGTACCCCGTGCCGCCTCTGCTGCGCAGATGGACGCCGTCCTCACGGTTGACATCTGGGATGCTGCCACCGCTGGTGTTTGCGCAGGGGAAATGAGGGAGCCGGCGGCGGCGGCGAAAAAAGGGAGTGGATCTGTGGAAGCGGCGGCGAGGAGGGGTGCGGAGACTTGGTGGCGGCGGCGAGGGGAGCGGGGAGCTGCAGAAGTGGAGTCGAGCCTTCGAGGAGATGGCGGCGGCGCCGGTGGCGAGAGAATCGGGGGAGAGACGAGGTTTTCACCGAACTGGGCTGGTGGAGACAAGGCCCAGCAATTGTGAGGCAGGCCTAATGCATTTTCGTTGTATATATCCAAAATTTATTGTCTACTTTTCAAGAAAAAACTTTTTATGAGTTCTCGGATAACTATTTGCTCATTGATTTCATAAACAACAGCACTTCGCAGTTTGATGAGAACCTACGTCTCCTTCATTCTCACATGTTTGAAGACATACGGCCCACAAACCAAGACCACACCGAAACCTCTTGTGTCATTTTAGTGTGTTGCCAATACCCTTTTTATTATTGTTGAGATATAATATTTAAAAGACAATTTAATACTAGAAAGCTTCACAATAATAATGCTACTAATAGAAATGAAAATCAATTGTAAATTTCACTCAAACACCTTATGTCAAATGACATTTCACCACATCAGCTACCTTGCGGTTTGCATTGCATTTTATTTGTTACAACATGATACTGTATTTGATAATTACAATAATGCCGGCAAACTAGGAACTTTTGATGCCTGCAACCCGATGTACAGGCTAAGAGCATCTCCAATAGATACCTAAAAAAATCAGTCCCTAAATGCTGATTTAGGAAGTTTCCAAAGAGATATCAGGAGTAAATAAAGATGTCTCCAACAATTCCCAATTTTTGGTTTCCAAAATTTTGTAAAAGTTGCCACATCAGCTCTTTGTGGGCCCTAAACAGTTGGTTCGTTGGCGTCGACCTATCCGCACACGGCGGCGGACGTAGTCCGACGTTCGCGTTCCTGGCGTCGGCGATTTGCTTTGCAGGCAGCGGCTCGGCTGTAGACGTGGGCGATCTCACCAGACGGCGACGACACGCATTACTTTCTCTCCGTGATCCCAAACGGCGGCGATTGCCGGACGCGGCGACCGAGCGTTTCGTTCCAAGCCGCACGCAGCTCTCAACCCTGGTTGTTGCATGTCGATCTGAGTAGCTGTACTAGGACCTCTATATAATTACGTCTTCAACTATTGTGTTTACACTTAATTACTCTTGCCTTTGAACAGGTTCACCGCTAGCAATACTTTTCGAATCTTCACTTCATCTGATGATCGTCCAACTGCTAACTTTTTAATTCTTGCCTACTGCAATTCAAACTTTTGTCCGTGCTTGGTAATGCCCGCGGCAAGTGTTCGGCATTGCAATGCAGAGTTGATCATCAGCTTCCAGACCCCGATGACAGACCATCGACGGCTTTTGCACGAAGATGTGGGGGAGGAGACTAGAGACCAAGACGGCGTGGCGTGGAGATTCGTCGACGGGACAACGCATGACAGTGGAATCGATCATCCCATGGACCAGGACGTGCAGCTGCGACGCCAATCCCTGGCCTAGGGCGCTGTTCCCCGAGCTCCGCATGGTGGCGTCGGATGCGGATCGTCTTCTCTTGTCCGTGGTGACTCAAGTCCACGACTTTGAAGCTGAACACCATGGCGCGAAAGGAGGCGGGATCTAGCGATTTTGGCGAGTGAGTGGGAGGATTTCGGCTTTCGGGAGTGCGAACAAGGTCTCCAAATGTGGAGACCTGGAGGGGGATTTTCGGGAGTTGGTAAGTTTCAGGAGTTGTTTTGGAGAACTGTTGGAAGCTGATTTTTCTCTAATGAGACCCTAATTGTTGTTTAGGGAGTGGTTGTAGGGAATTGTTAGAGATGCTCTAAAGCATGTAAATAGCTATTCATAAGTACAATGGGCATATGCCATAATAAACTGTCAAAATAAAAAATAATACAATATCATTGAAGAAACGAAGATAAAACAGGCCATATCGATATGGTTATGAGAAGGATGAAACTCGTCCAACATGTTACTAGTACTTAGCTGTTTTAAGGATTTCACAAGAGTTAGGGCAATGAACAAGAGCTTGGAAAGCATGATTACAATCAACGGCGCCTGCACTTTGAATGTTGTAGCCAAACTGTCAAAATTTCCTCATCCACTGATGCTAATTTTGAGCAGCAATGAAACACAAAACAGCAAACCATAAAAAAATAAATAAAAAGAAGTTGCTATTTTCCATGCGGCTGAAAACAAGTTTTCTCTTCGCAAAAAAAGAAAAAAGAAAAAAGTGTTCTGTCTGTCCATGCTTCCAGGCTTCCAGCCGTCAAAACAGAAACGACCGGCCACCAAGCTTATCTTCTTCCTCCCACAAGATCCCCCTCATCCCTTCGTCCCCCACCACACTAATCCAGCGGCTGCACGACACCTCTGCCCTGGTGGTGGCCCAATCGCCATCTCACACCCCCCTCGCCGGCCATCTCTACTGCCTCCTCCACCTTCCTGACCTGCTTCCCTCAAACCTGGATCAAAATTTAGTATATGTCCGGCAATAAGCTCCTCCAAACCCAAATCCTTAATTCCCCAAATCTGAATCTCATCAAGCATGTAGTTCACACGCATCGACTGCAACTTTCGCGGTTTTGAAGAAATCATTGTTTTCACTTACGGAAATACAAATTTAACTATGCTAATATAGATAGAGGTCTTACTATTTCCAGGACCGGACATATTCATAGTTGTACTACACGTGACTTTCTACCAACTGTATAAAAAATAGTGAAATGTCAGGATATAATTAAGGTACATGATATCTGAATTCAAATAACACGACCAAACTAGTTATAGCTACAGCAGGGCTCCAGAACATTACTATGATTAGTATAGCTATTTTCAAGGTAATCAGTGACTCATTGTAATGATTTTATATTATATAGTTCTCTAAGCTCTTCCCCAAAATATAAACCACAAACAAGGGTGGCATCCAAAGATCAGAAACTACTTGTTACTTTCAACTTTCATGCCATATCACTATGCACTGTAGCGCACCTGGTAAAATTCCCTCACATAAGGAAATGAAGAGCACCTCCATCATTATGTGACTCAAATAATCAATCAGCACATGAAACATGGGCCTCTGATACTACAGATCCCTTCATGTAATATTAACCTCACATCATCACAATAACAAATAACTTTGAAGCAAGCTAGCATTATTCTGTTACCATCCATGACCATCAGTAGTTCACTACTATCACGGGGGGGGGGGGGGGGGGAGAAGCACTTACATATGCAGTTTTTACATGCAAATAGAGGTCCCCCGAGTATGTGTTTTTCAATTGAGATAACTTACTAACTTATCTCAACATTGTTAGATAAACATAAACATTACCAAAGTTAGTGTTTCTTGCTCTGTAGTTAAAATCCTGGGCTGCTATACATGCTAGGGTCCCTGTGTGATAAAATGAAATAACGTACAACCCCATGTTTCAAAGGTTCATTGATTAGTAATACACTAGGGTTTCCATTTATAGATTTAGTATATGATTGAGTTCATGGTAACATTAAAATGGAGAAATCAGATTATACTACTTTCAAAATGACTGAACCAGTCCAGCTTTGCTTGGGCCACTGAATATTGAACTTAGGGTGACAAGAGGGCAAGAACTGCATAAACAATTAACAGAACAGCTTCCCCACGAGCCAAGGATAATATCAGATTTCAAACACAGACTGATCACGCTGCTAATAATGTGCAGTGCTGTGCAATTTGCCACTGATTCACGAGAATTCACAATGAGTTCAGTCATGATTCACGATAGCATTGTTCCATGATGTCAGACCGACTGCATTGAATAGCTAGCACATGAGACATCTTAGAGAATAATTCTGAGTTAACTTATATAGGGTGAGTCTGTGGGCCATAATCTTTTTTCTCGAAAACACAGGAGAACTACGCTTCATTATATTAAGAAGAAACTGTGGGCCATAATCACATACCACAACAAGAAAAAAGTTCTGCAAAACCTACCCTTCCACAAATTCTAACAACCAACAATGATGGCATCCAAAGATCAGAATCTATTGTTACCTTACTTAAGTTGCTCCATTAGTATGAGCGCACCTGACATGTTCCTTGACATAGAGAAAACAAGAGCAGCCCCATCATTATGTGACTCTCAATAATCAATCAGCACATTGTATGAATCATCAAGGGCATAAGATAGATCTTTTCATGCCATCACAATAGCAAATAACTGTGAAGCAAGTAGCATTCAATCGGCCGCCATCCATGACCATTACTACTGTCATAGGAACGAACCACTAATAGGGTCATACATCATCAAAAGTGACTGTTCGGAAGTTAAATCAGCCTGAGCTGAGTGTATTAAACTCTGCGAGACTTGACACTTCTCTCCCATACATCCATAAAGACAGTAGGGCATGCCCTTTTGAGGTGTTCATAACCTTTGCTTGCCGCCACATCACCAATCCTATCACAAGAGTTGATAAATTCAATACAAACATCTTTGAGCTTGTTGCAATGGTGCTGGTCAGCTAGAGCCAAAGTGGAAGCCACACTCTCAACATCAATATTTCTGCAAAGGATGCTCTCAGACATCAGCTTCATCCTTTCCATAGCATACCTGTCTGCAGCCACAAGTAAATGCTTGACAATATCGTCTCCATCAAGATCATCAGGCAACGAATCTGTGTAAATGAAGTGAAGCAACGCCTTGAAAACAGCAGGTTCTATTTCTTCAATTGTAATGCTCTGCATCCCTTTGTGCTTCATAGGTCCGCATAGCTCCGCCTTGAAGACCGGCGACCGCATTGCAAGCACAAGGCGATGTGCACGAAAGACTTCCCCTTTAACCTCGAAAGTCACATCAACTTCTTCCTCTGTCTCCAGGAATTTTACAATATTATCAGACAAGTTGGAGGGCGGCACTTGAACCTCAACAGCCATATTCATCTCTGCAGCCCTTGGTTCCTTGATAACAGTGACCTCACACTCGATCATAAGGCAGTCGTTCTGAACATAGGTCCCTTCCAGGTTGCTCCTCTTCTTAAATTTGCTGAATCCATAGATCGACTGTGCTGAACAAAACACATTTGAACAGGAGGACACGGTCGATGACAGCCCGGTGGCCGGCTCGACCAGTCTTAAGTCGTAAACCACCCTCACCGGCGTCACCGCAACGCCCTCGCTGACGAGTTCGAGGAAGACTGAAACATAGTCCTTGGAGGTGTCCTCCCCGTCAGGGTAGAATTGGATGCTCCATTGGTGTCCGCCGACAGAGAAGGTGGCCGAGCTGATGAATTTGCCGACGCCGAGGCCCTTGTGGAGGCTGTAGTTGGCGATCTTGAATAAGTGCGTACCCCGCGCCGCCTCTGCTGCGCAGATGGACGCCGTCCTCACGGTTGACCTCTGGGATGCCGCCATCGGTGGTGTTTGCGCAGGGGAGATGAGGGAGCCGCCGGCGGCGGGAAAGGGAGTGGAGCTGTGGAGGCGAAGGCGGCGAGGGAAGTTGGAGCCGTTGCGGCGGCGGCGGCGAGGGGAGTGGAGCGCTGCCGATGTGGAGTCGAGGCGGCGGTGGCGGCGCCAGCGGAGGGGAATCCGAAGAGGCTAGGGCTTCTTTCACCGAACAGGGCTTCAGATTTTTGTCCACAGACGAAATAAGGGCCCGTCGGTCCAGCAAGACTGGCCAGGCTTGCCGACGCAGGCCCAGCAAGCGTGTGGAGCAAAATTTTCTCTCTCTTTTTTTTTTTGACGAAAAGTGAAGCAATTTTTTTTTTTTTTTGGCGAGGAAGTGAAGCAAAATTTTCAACAACGTTTTTCATGTGTTGGACTTGGATGTACTATATCTCAATATTTTAGGTGAAAATATTAAATCTGCTATTTGAAAAGTACTGAACAAGGTTTAGAACCTGCTAATTCAAATTGTTGACGAAATTTGGTGAGTCAACTTGGGCCAAGTTGTTTAGATTTTTGACAGGTTTTTATGGTAGATATCCATTTCATAAATAGAATGGGATAAACTCTCAAAATAAAAACAGTATCGAGAAAAATAACAGTGAAGAAATGGAGACAAAAGTCCATATATGTTTTTTTTTATCTCAAAAGTCCATATATGGTTATCATAACGCTGAAGCACGTAGAACGTGGTACCGAGCTGATTTTTAGGCAATTCACATGAGCTTCATCGATATGGAAAGCAGGTGCCCGGAATGCAAACTGTCCAAGTTTTGAATGGGTCATTCGCTGATGCTATTTTCGTGCTCCAAATGATGATGGCGCACGGACATAAACAAACAAACCAAAAACATTTTACTAAACTCGTGGAATATATCTTGCTACTTTTAGCCTGTTCGGCAGCCGGTAGTGCAGCCGCTGCAGCTGCAGCTGCAGCAGGCAGCACAGTACCGGAGCAGCTGGAACAGAACACGTTGCAGCATCAACAGTTGCAGTTCAAAAAATTGGCGGCAAATCTGGAGACAGACATCAAATTTTCAAATTGAATTACCACCACACATTCAAACTGAATTACCACCACACATTCAAACTGGCTGGCAACAGATGGCAACTTCCCCATTACAATACAAACATAACAATTACATACAACAGCGTGTTCGTCTTAACAATGCTATGATGACAATACACACATTTCAATGTCCATAAAATAATGAAGCTAATAGTAGCTAGTCCACCTATTTCATTGCTAATGTCATTTACCGTAGTGACATCTACTAGTACATACAACAGTTACCTCCAGAATTGCAATTCTAGTTCATGCAATGATGGCTCCTTCCTTACCCGCGTGAATCTGCAATGATATTGTTCTCAATTTGTTAATCACAGAATCAGAAAATAATGGTCACAATTTGCAGAAATATGTCTCACATGATCACGAAGGTGGCATACCTTTAGGATCGATGAAGGCCACTCCGGTTTTGATCCAGTCACGCATCTCATGAACCGGCATCTCAGCTAACCATTCCACAAATGCACGGTTTACAGGTGTGCCTTGTTCTTCAGGTTTCTTTGCTGCCTTCCTCTCCACCAAATAGTTGTGGAGTACACAGCAAGCAACGATGATGCTCGATTGCGTCTCACGCTTGTAAAAAGGGACTCCATCCAAAATCTGCCACCTGTTCTTTGCCACACCGAATGTCCTTTCAACCACATTTCGAATGCTTGCATGGTCATGGTTATACTTCTCCTCCCAAGTTGAAGGGCCTACTTCAACAAACTGTTTTAGATGGTACCTTGTATTCTTGTATGGCGTCAAATAACCAGGGGCTAATTGATACCCAGAATCCGCAGCATAGTACATGCCTACAACACATTGATCGCATTTCCCATTAGTCATTGCATTGTTGAAACAAGGTACTAAAAGGACACAAAATTCATGGATGCATGAATTAGAAGTCTAACCTGGCGGTGGTTTTGGGAACCTTGGCCTAGTTTGACATTCCCTTAGGACATACATGTCATGGCATGCCCCTGACATCCCGGAACCAACAAATGTGAAGCGCATCGCGTGGTCAACAATTGCTAACACATTGAAGCTTGGGAATCCTTTCCTATTTAGCATGTCCTCTTTTGACTCCTTGTCTGCTACAATTTCAATGTGGGTTCCATCTATTGCACCAATGCAGCCATCAAAGAAAGGTGACCACTTTGCAACCTTAGGACTAACAGTTGAGTATGTTGGGTCTTTCGGACATATTACTTTGTCGCCAAATCTGACCATGACCTCTGCCACATGAGCCATCTTCCTATGTATAGTGTCCAAGGAACGCCTAAATGTATCTTGTAGCCCCCTAGCACAGTCCCCGGTTGCACATGCCAACAAAAACATGCCTAATGCCTCAATTGACTCAACTCCTCGAGACGATTCTAGACCACACTCTTCAACTAAAATTTCATGTAGGTTGTTGAAGGCTTCACGAGACATGCGGAAATTATGTTTGCAAGACTTACGTTCCCGCAAGGTGAGTTCAACCCACTGACGGCCTGTGGGTTTGGCAAACGGCAGTGGCGGATCCTCCACAGCAAGCTCCTCTTCAGGCTCCTCGACTCCTGCACTGTCCTCGTCTGCCTCCTCTTCATTCGCCTGATCTTCTGCTATCACGGCAGCACAGGCACCAGTTAAGCCTACCCAAAAATCATACATGGCCGCTTCATGATAGTTGGACATCCTACATGTAAACATCAAGGAAAATGGAAGGTGATGAGATCATTTGCAACAAGTGGTAACCAAAAACCAATGTACATGAAGTGGGAACCCAAACCGGAAAACCAAAAACCAAGAAACAAACATCATGGATGGCTGCCGAAGGCTTCAGGAGACATACCTGTCACTGAAATGTCAGGGGGGCCAAATCCTTCACTGCTGCCCTTCGCGCACTGAAATGTCTGGGCGGCCAAATCCTTCTCTGCTGCCCTTCGCCTGTGTGTTCTGTTGCACAAAAAAGACAGCCAATTAGTATGAAACAATATATCTTACAATATTGCAAGAAATAAATGTCATGGAGTAAGTATGCAAGTCAGTTCACAGTAATACATAACAAATTACAGCGATGATACATGAGAAATTATTGTCACAAAAATGTTCATAGCTACTACGGTTCCCGGTGGAACACAAGTCCACACAAAAATCTCAAATTAGACAGAGTTCAATACATAGCACATTGATACAACATTGGGGAAAAACACTCCAAATATGCCCAATTCATCTGCGGAGGCTCCAGTTGAAATTGATCCATCCAAGTCGGCCCTCGCGGTCCTTCAGGTCCAGGAACTGAACACGATAGGTACGATCCGCGCAAAGGTGCAGTGCCTTATAGAACATTTCAGTGCCGTCCGTGAAGCCATCTTCGCGCATAGTCTGGGCAACTCTTCTCATCATGTCGTCGTCATGTTGCTGTGCCTTTATGATGTTGCAGTTAACCAATGTGTCTGCCATGAGATTGACAGACTCCTCAATTGAGCTACGGCTCCTCTTCTTTTTTGGGCTGTTAACGCTGCCTTCAACAGATGGCCTCTTTGGCGGACTCTGGGGAGGCACAGGATCAGGAACTCCGCCATCACTTGCCGAAGGTTGAGCATCAGGGAGCCTACTTGGGCCAGCAGCAACCCTCCTAGGAGTGGCAGCAGGCAGAGGAGAAGATGGTGAGCCCTGATTGAGACCCCCAGCGCACACCAAATTTCCCCTGTGTTGGGGCGTCCTCCCAAAAAGGTATTCCAAGTCCTCAAGGAATTCTGGTGGCTTGCCAGGATCTTGTGGAGGGGTGGCCTCATCCTGCATTGCATATAAGATGAAGGTAAGGCAGGGTTCCAGTTCCATCCTCTGTCCGGAAGAGTGTTTTCGGTGACGCACATACCTCCTGAGACGACTCATTTTCCTCATGTTCGTCATGTTCCTCATGTTCCTCCCAAAAGGATTCATCAGCTGAAACGCCACCAGTGTTGCGGTTGTGGCCTAACCCAGATTGTTTTTTCAGTTTCAGCCATCGGTGGTACGCTCGTTTCATACTTCCAAGCTTGTTGCTGGCTTGCCTCTGATCATACTTGCCTGGGAAGGCACCTTGCAGACCTTTGTGGATGGCTGCCCAGCCAAGTTTAGTTGGCCCAACTCGGTTGAAGTTGTGTTGCCGCTTCTGCTCTCTGCAAAGGTCCATCAACGTTGCAGTTGCCTCATAGGTCCAATGTGCGCGCCGTTCCATCTGAAGCCACAACCGAAAGGGAGCATTGCATAGGGTAAAGTCGCACCACCCTTCACGTGACATACATCAATCTTAGAAAATGAGGTAAAGATGTGACAACTTGCCTTGATTCGTTTCCCCGGTCGATGAGATCGCAAGAAATATGTGTGCCTGGCTTCTGGTGGAGAGCACGACCCGGTGGATGACCGTGCCAGCGTTGCGAATGGGAGAAGGAGGACAGCTTCCTTGCGTGAATCCTATATCTGCATTTCAATGAACATCGAGATGAGATGATGGAAATGAGGCATGGAAACAGGGAACTTGGTTGACAGTACCGAAGCGTACAATCTTGATTCACTAAGTGGGTGGGAACGAAGTAAAAAATCCAACTCACGAAACGTTAAACCCCTTGAAAAAAAACAAACCAAAAAAAATACCGACAAGCCGAACATCATGAAGAACCAATCGGTCATTGTTGACGAATGGTCATTCACGAAGCAGAGCACTAACAGATCGAAAGGAGGAAACAATGAACAGATTTGAGGACATGAACAGCAAGAGGGAAGGTTGGCAAAAAAAAAAAAAAGATCAGAAAAGGGCGGTTCAATCTGGACAAATAAGAGGTCATAATGAAGATTGCAAAAGTGGCGGACGAAGATTTACTCACGACGTTGAGGAGGAAGACGGCGAGGTTGACCCAGATCTGGGGGGGTGGGGGCGAAACGATGCGTCGCCGACGCGAACGCCGTGGCAGTCTCCAGCGGCGACGGGGATAGCTCGCACCGATTCGACCGCCGGCGCCACGGATGGGGCCGACGGCGGCACCTCCCTGACCTAGACTGCAGCACGCGAGACGCGGGCCATGTCGACACCGGCGGTTGCGTGCCACCTACTCGGACAGCGGAGGGGCAGTACGAGACCGGCCGATCTACTCTGATAGCGGCGGGGCTGGGCTGCGAGGAGAGGAGCAGAGGCGAGCGGCGGGGGCGGAGGATGTGGACAGCGGCGACGGCGTGCGAGGAGGAGAGGACGAGCGGAGAGTGGACGATTCCCCAACCCTAGCGAGCGGATAAGGTCGCGCGGGCAGGCCGCGGGATTCGGTGGCGCGCAGGATGCAGCCCGCGGGCTTCTTTGCAGCCTGCCGAACGGCTGGGCTGCATTTCACTGTACCCGCGGTAACGAGCAGCTGCAGCGGCTGCCGAACCGGCTGCCGAACGGGCTGTTTGCTAGCAAACAGGAATAGTCAAGCACCTTCTCAGCCATCATCTTGTGCATGCTGATCGAAGCACCATTATCAGAAAAACGTTGTTGAAAATTTTGCGCCGTGTCAAGGTTAGACCATCTCTCACTGCCAGGTGAATTTTCATGCCATCGCACAACTGCTCCCGAGCTCCATGACTCTTTAGTCTTTACCTTGTCTCGTAGTAGTTTTTTTTTTAACCTCTCAAAACTGAATATAAATGTAGTATCTGTTCGTACACGTAAAACACGCCGACTCACGCCGACGCACTCCAACGCATACGAACAGCCCTACATCTATACCCAGAACAAGCAAAACGCGTCCATCGAGAGATCATCAAAACCATGAGGCCCCGATGCGCGACGAGGGACGTCGCACTCCCTTTGTGTCACCACGCGTAAGAGGTACCATAGAGACAAAAAGCTCTCCTCAACTCCACAAGCTCAACAGCGACACCGGAGAGAAAGACGTCGTCGAGACGGCGGAAGCTCGGGAGATCTTATTTCAATGAACGCGTCGTCGGCGCCGCTACTCCGACACGCTCAGGACACCACCATCCACCACCAGCAGCAATGCCGGCGGGCAAAAAGCTTCACCCAATCGGCAAAGAGCTGAAAAAGGAGACGGTCCAGGCCTCAGCGGTGACCATGGAACCACGCGCGCGACCACGAACACCAACCAACAACCACACTAACAAGTCGCCACCCCGAGCAACCTCGGAGCCGAGGCGGCCAGCATCAGCGCCGGTCAAGCCCTGGTGGCAACGAAGTGCAGTTGCAATGGGGCCGCAATCGCACACCGTCCACCGAGATACGACGACCTCGTAGGCTGACAAGCCCAGCGCCACTTGACCGCCGACACCAGCGGACCCAGCCACCGCAAACGGCACAAGCACCACCTCACCAGCTCTGCCAAGGAGGGAAGACAAAACCGGCAAGGGCGCAATCGAATCTCGACGACACCCCCCCGGAAACACCATCCACCATCACCAGCAGCAACGCCGGCGAGGGGAACCACAGAGCTTCGTAGACAAACTTCGCCGCCGTTGCCGACGCCGCCGTAGTCCGCGAAGCCCACAAAATCCACACCGACGAGGACGTCGTCGGCAGGAACCTTTATTCGCCGGCGGAATAGCTCCAACGCTGGCACAAAAGCAGCTTCCGCCCCATCGCCAGGCGCTCGCCATCACCGACGTCGAAGCTGGGAAGAGGCCGAGGAGCAAAAGGATTCGTCGCCGGCATCTGGACGCCGACATGACGAAGAGCTACACCTACTAGCTAATATACAACTAAAGGAAGAGGGCCGGACGACGATTCCACCGGATCCCACTCTCCCCGCCGCCAGAGCGACCGGCGGAGGGCGAGCTCCAGCAAAATCGCCGCCGGATCTGGAGTCGCCCGCTCTTCTCCTCGCTCTGTACTGTAGCAGGGGAGAGGAAAGGGGAAAGTTCTCGACTTGTCTCGTAGTAGTTGAATTTGTTGGCCTCTTATTGAGGCCTGGATCCGTACACGCTAAAAGAGAAATGGTAGAAGATTGTCCTTCATGGACTATTTTTCCTTTTAGTACAGACAATGAGTTTTATCATGGAAACACAAGGAGCACCCTTGTGTTTAGAATTTATCTATGAGGAAATTCTTTATTCAAGTCAGGGGCACAATCGTCATTTCAACACAGATTTTACACCGTTAACACTCAAAACTGACGGAAAGGCCAAAAAAGGAATGAAAGTTATGGTTTGGGTCATAGAGGTAACTTTTTTTTCAGATTGGGCCAAGAAAGGGACCATGAACTTTTTTAGGGCCAAATAAGAAATTTCCTCTTTATCTATTGGTGTTAAACTCTAACAGTACCCATTTATTACATTAATATGTCTCAAAAAAATATTAGACATTAAAGAAACACCACACCTCTTGCTGGTGCCAATCCAAGACCGGATACCCTGCTACACGCGCATTGACGAAGTTAATAATTCATACAGTGCATAGAAATTTAGATTGGTGCTCCATATAATTGCTTAAAAATATATCATAGTTTTTCTGGGTACAAATCACAAAATATTTTTATCCCCATATTACAGTTTCTTAGTTTTTCATGGAGAGAAATGTGCTTAATATAATATCAGAAAAAGAACATACACTGAAATGATCGCTGTGGACTGTTGTGCACAAAAACAGAATTACTTTTGTGTTTGGCAACCACCATGGTACCATGAAGTGACAAGACCGAGCCCATGAAAAATGGAAAGAAACCAAATCCTAGGATGTTTACCTAAACCTACAGCAATAAAAAACACTTTACTTACACATGACTAAGGTTTCTTTTGTGTTTTTCAAGTGGATAAATATTTTGTTTTGTGTTTTTTCAACAAGAGAAATATATTTTCCTAGGATTTCTTTGTGTTTTTTTACGAAGAGAAATATTTTCATGGTTACTGCTCTAAACATTGTTGGGCGAATTAAACCATGGGTGTCATATGTCCTCGAAGACAGGAACTAAGCCAAAACAAATGAATGTCAAAAATCAGTATTTTTTAAACCAAATTTGCGCATTGTAGACCGTACAGAGGTGGTACTGTTAACACAGGATTATTCCCCATCAAGCACGCAGCTGTTGCAGGGCTTCCAAATAGCCATGCCACTGGAACAAGAATAACAAGGCAAATGAGTCCCTTATCTCTTAGGCACAGCTGACTCTTCCTCCACCAGTTGCTGAAATTATGCAGGACTAGGTGCATGGTGTGGGATCTTACTCGCTGGAGGCTTGCAACAAAACTTCACATGAGAAAACACAGGATCTAAGGAGGTCTAACATCGTCTCTTCCTCTTGATCGCACATGGGAACCATGTTTGGTTAGATGTTGGGCAGTCCAACAACAATTAGGCAAAGGTTAGGCAGAAGAACTTTCCACAAAGTGGAGCCCAGTATTTCCAAAGATCAATTTTTGGCGCTACCCATTATGAGATCGATGTCAGCAAGCAGAACAAACCGAGTGCAGGCCGGAGGATGTGTGTGTCAAATATGAGTTTAAAACAATATTTTATTTTGCAACAGACCAAGGATCATTCTATGAAAATCTAATGGAAAATGCCGTTGAGTGGAGAACTGTTTGGTGCATTAAACAATCAAAAGAAAACTGATGAATGAATATTCAATCAAATGCATATACTAATTTGATCAACCTAAGTAACTTATATTTCCCTATTTATCTGCCATTATTGTTGGTTATTGATTTTGTTGAAGACCTGACAGTACAAAGAGGCTTTTGTGTGAAAATCCCATACATAGAGATCGTTTTGAATTACTCTGGCATCATCTTAAGAGGCTTGCATTGTTTCCCTGAGTCAATGATAGCAGAAAAATTTATAAACATGAATCAAATTGCAGAGATAATATTCAGTGATGTGCAATTTACTAATCATTCATAAGGGTTCACAATGAATTCAGTCATGATTCATGACGACCTTGTTTAGGGGTTTGAGACTGACTGATTACTCACTATATAAGAAATTGAAAGAGCAATTAATAAGAGGGAATTTATAGCAGTAAAGGCATTGCTTAGCCAGCAGTCGAAACATCATATAGAATATTAGCAAGCTTTCATATATATGCTATGACTGAGCCGTAACACTTGGTAGAAACAAGTTTGATAAAATCAACCCTTCTCCAAATGTAACTCTTGAAACTAACAACTACTACAATGACATGCATCAAGTAAACTAATTGTTCAGAAGTTAACCATGAATGAGTTCAACTTACTACATTTTACGAGACTTCACTGCTTTTTCCCATAAATCCATAAAGATATCCGGGCAGGCTCTTTTGAGGTGCTCATAACCATCGCTTGCCAATGTGACACCCCGTGTCACTGTATTACAGAATCGTGCAAACCAAACTGAAGTGAAGATGAAATTAAGCCAAATTCAAAATTCAAAATTCAAAGTTTAAACAAGTTCAAACCCATATCTGTGAAGCAACTCAAAAATTTCTTTAACAACTTTACCCAACCAAAAATTCTGGAGATAGCCCTTGCGGAATAAGAATTTTGGAGAATTTTTGGTGATTTTTGAAATTCATTTCGATGCTCAAATAAATCCCCAAAGTTCCAAAAATGTCCAAATTTGACTAGCTGCCATTTGAATTCTATTTCGAATTGAGATGTGCATGTTATGTCACTGGAAAGAGCATTTCATGATCTTTCGAATGCAACCGGTTTCACAATTTTTGGAGTTCGTTTGCTAGTTCAAATTGAGTTCCAAAGTTTGGGGAATTTTCAGTTTGAATTAATTCGGGAAAAACGAAAGATGCCCGAGGGCCCACCTGTCAGTCACCCGTGTCTCACTGCGCGCGTCGGAGCCTTGCCTCCACGTCGCCGACGGCGTACGGCGCAATGCCGCGGCGCCCTGGCCCGCCTCCCGGCCGCGGAACGGCTCCAAAAGGCAGCCAGCTCCTCTCCCAGCTCTTCCTCGCCGTTTTTCCCTTTTCTCCCGAGCTCCTCGCAGCCCAAACCCTAGCGCCACCGCCATTGCCGCACTCCGGCCGAGCCACCCATCGCACCGCCGCTCCGACGCCCCTGCCGGCTGTTGGTTGGTGCGCGTGCGTGCGCTGAGGCGTCATGGAGCTCCCCGGAGACGCCGTTCCTGCTTCCCCAGGTTGAAGCGCGCCAACTCGAGGACTTCTTCCCCGGGACCGGCAGCCGAGCTCCACCACCTCGCCGCAGAAATTGCCCCTCTCCGGTGAGCCCGAGCTCGATTCAGCGCAGCTGCAGCTCCCCAGGTGGATTGCGCACCATTCGAGCCTCACGTTTCCTTGCTTGGCGCAGCCATCTCGCAGGATTTGGAGTTTTCCCCGCCGCCGGTCAACCTCACCGCCGCCTCCCTCTCCGGTGAAACCCTTCCTCCGAGCCCCCTCGTCGTCTACGTGTTGGTCGACGAGCTTCCCCGAGCTGCGTTGAAGCTGTAGGACCAAACCGGGGAGCCTCTCGTCGATCGCAGCGCCCCCACACCGTCGCCGGAGTTGCACTGAGCCGCCTCCCTCGCCGCCGAGCACCCTCCGGCCGTCGCCACCCTCTCCAACTCGTCAAGGTGAAGCCCCCGCCCTTCCCTCTCTATTTCCGCGCTGTTGGCCAGCCCCGCGAGCCACCGGAGCTCCCTCCGGCGAGCTCCGCCGCCGCGCTCCGGCGCAACGACGGTCACCACACCGGTGACCACACGGACATGATCTCGTGTGGCCACACGGGATCCGGTGTGCTTGACCCAATGGTCCACCGTGTGCCTTCGCACGCGAGTGGCTGGATCTGGTGTGGCCAGCCCAGATCCAGTGCGGCCCCGACTCTGCGGCCCAGTTTGTGGCCCAGATCTGATTGGCTGGCCCAATCTTTATTCTTTTATCGAATTCTTTAAATCTCCAGAAATTCATAGAAATTTGTAAAATCGATAGAAAAATGAATACATCTCAGAAAAATACAAATCCAATTTCTTTGGACTCCATATAACATTATCTATCCAGAAAAAATACCAAAACGCACTTTTGCAGATTGTGTATTTTCTGGAAAATACATTTGTTCAGATCTTGTTTAATTCATTATAAATTATCTGTTGGCCAATAAATCCTGAACTCTTGCATGACTGTTAAGAATCTGATAACACACCTACAGAGCATTTTTACACTGTCACATGTTGCATAATTATTTTCTTATGATTTAAATCATGTTCTGTACTGTATAAATTATTATAAATAATCTACTCTGCAATAAATCATGAAACTTCACCATAAATTACTTCCAGTGGCACTCTTCACCAGAAAAATGCCACTGGACATAAATCAATTTTCGAAATCACATTATTCATTTAACTTGCCTAAGTTGATTAATGGTAAACTTAATTAAAAGTTAATGAAGGAAATACTCCAGACGAAATTAATTAACAAAGTTAATCATTTGCACTTACAGTGTAAATGACTGTCCTATCAAGTAATTAAATCATGAATTGCATCATATTCTTGCATCTAACTTTGCATTATTTTCCTTGTCATAACGTGTAGTGACAGAGACGACTCCGGAGCCGCTCGACTTCCAGCTGCCGGAGGAGCAGACCCAGGAGGTGCAGGAGGAGCAGCCGCAGCAGGACACTGACCCCGCTGACCCTGTTAACTACGCTCCTGAGCCAGGCAAGCCCCGGTGCATGCCTCCCTATTTAGGATTTTTATTTGTGCACTTGATTGGGGCTAGTCAATGTTTGTGCATTAGGTTTATTAGGAGTTGATGTGGAACCTTAGAAATGCATTAGGATTACCCTTCTATATCCTACCTTGTGTCCTATCTTTGTAGATGTGGTCTAGGTTACGTTAGAACTTGCTAGGCTTAGTGGCTAGCGGACGGTAGAAGTCGAGTGGTAGGTCCCACTCGCGAGGTAGTTTCACCCTGGATTGTACTAGCTGTATTTAGGAATTGTTGAGACCGGACGGGGATTTGTTTGTGTAGGATGGTGCGAGAAGGCTGGGCCTTCACGGTGGTAGCCCCGTCTGTGTCGGTTAAGGACCGTCCGTTGTTGGCCCTGTTGAGCAAGTTCGAACGTACTGATCATATGCTAGTGTTTTTATGGGCCTAGTAAACTTAGTAGCTTAGGTTGCCCTGGTGTCTTGCGGATACTTGCACTTTCTATCATGGTATACGGGAGAGAAGGGATGCTTCCCAATCGGGGCGTACGTCTGGGACGGGGACCGTGCGGGAAGGCCTTTCTCGGGAGGTGTGAGACCCAGCCAGCTCTAGGGGGACCTTCGCGAATAGTTGCCACATGCGACTCTACGCGTGTGTGGCGTATGGTCAGGTTTTTCTCCTGCAGGATGTACATCGATGCCGCCGCTCTCGGTCAAGAGCAACCTTGCTCACTGCGTCACATCGTAGTGTGATATGATTGATGATATGATGCTAGTATATTTACATTACTGTTATTTACATTGCTCTATATATACTGTCACTGTTAATGTATTGTTACTTTATACATGTTTTAGAGATATGCACACCGTTTTACTGGTTAAGTACTTATCTTGAAGAATAAAACTTGAAAGTAAGGATCAAGTAATTAGTGCGAGTTATGCTATTGAGTCAGCCATCCCTTTGTAGCCTTGCATGTTAGAAGTCGGCTGTAGTTAGCCTTTTGACGGGTAAGTCTTGCCGAGTATTAGTTGCTCAGGGTTTGGCTCCTTATGATGTTATTGCAGGTAGCACCTTTATCCCCGACTCTACGGGTGGAGGTGGACAGTGGGATGGCCAGCTTCCCTATGGTTGGACAGCCCACTGGGAGACTGAGGAGTGATCTCATCTCGAGTCCGCATCTTCATGGCTTTGGATGCGGGTTCTTGTGTATCGTGAGCGCGTGCGCTTGTACCTTTATTTCTAGACTTGTATCGTTTATTTCCGCTGTGCGACTCTGTGTTTTAAATTAATTAATGTAACTACTTAAAGACTTAATTTGTGCTTTTTATATGCTGTACTGTTGCGTCTGTTCATCAGCGCTTGACCGACTCGATCCTGCGAAAAGCGGAGACGCTTCAGCTGGTACCAGAACCGTGTTGGGACAGTACATCATATAAACGGCCTATTTTCGAAAATCTAACCACGTACGTGTGAGGATCGAAAAGCCATTATAAGGATGTTAGAGTAATCAGGTAGTAATAGGAGTTGATTGTTATTTTCTGTAACGACGCACCGACGCCCAGGTAAGAAGGTAAGGAACTACATGGCGCTGGTTTTGGATATTGGTGGCGGAGTTTTGTTATGTTCCGTGAGCCATCGAGTTCACGAGGAGTTGAGGATGGTGAGGATATGTCATTGGGCCATGTATTACATTTTTATGAGGTACGTCACCTGTGTAGGTTGGTTGAGGTGACGTTGTGTGCTTGCAGGTACACTAACTCGCGCGTAGATCGTGTAGAAACGTTTGTGAGTGCGAAGTAGTCACCACCACTATCTACGGCCTGCTATATTTGGGCAAATTTTTATTTTGTGAGGACGTGCAGGACGAGCATGCATTGCATCATCAATTAAAACACTTCCATGAATTTCAGATCATCCAAAAATTGCAGACTGACCAGCTAATTTTAAAAATTCATAACTCCAAAACCGCTTGGCCAAATTCGATGAACCAAGACTTGCTGTAAAGCTTACAACATGAACTAAAACTTTGCTTCAGAGTTCACCTTTAGATTCTGTCAGTATCACCCCCAAATCTGTCGACTAAGTGAGGTCAACTTTCAGCTTCGACTAGTTTTTCCAGAATCTGTCCACCAACTTCAAAAATCGATATCTCCAGTTCTACTGAGCCATTTTGGGCGTTTGAGCACTCGTTGGAAAGATCTTGATGTTATCTACAAGTTTCGCGTTATGACTTTTCTCGTTTGAAGCCTCCAGAAGTACCAGTTTTCGTTTTAGTGTCTGCTGTTCTTAGCGAGTCAGATTTTCAGCGTTGCAGTTTTTCATTGCTTTCCTTGTGGGCTGTGTGTGTGGCTTTTGCTACCACTCTATAGCAGCCTGACCATGTTATATTTCTTGCTTAGCATGGTTATTTTGTTCTGTTGGAAGAGATTGTGACTTTTTCTCTCTCTTTTCCGCAGATGGCTGACCTAGACGACTTTCCGCACGCCGAGCTTGGGGAGGACGGTGCACTGCACACGGATGGTCTTTACCACGCCGGTTTTCCCTCGCTGTTCTGGGCTGAGTTGCAGCGACTTGGCTACCCCGACCCTCCGCGCTACCGCGGACAGCCCAGCCAGGTGTACGGACTTCCCCGCTTCTCGATGTGGGTGGATGTCCCCTCGCACCCACAGCGGCCTGCATGGTCGCACTTCTCTCTTTGGGATTTCGGTCAGGACTTTGACGAGACCCTGAACAGTGTTGCTCTTCAGGCGATGGTGCGTTTCTGTGAGATGCACATTGCTGATCTTGGCAACACCTCACTGAGCTTGTTCCCAGTCAGCACCACAGGTCACCCTCAGTACAGGAGGCGTCTCCGGCAGCTTGACAGCGGCAGCTTGGTCCTCACCCCGACGCAGCTGCCTTCTACGGCTCGACACCTGTCCGAGCTGTACAGGGTTCTTGTGGCTTCTGACCGCGCAGGTGGGAGGACTTTGAGCCGTGTGGAGGAGTTGTCAGAGACAGTGGACGCTAGGAACGACAGGATTGCGCAGTTGGAGCACGCCTTGGCCGTGACTACCGCTCAGCGCGACCACTGTGCTACTCAGCTTGACCAGTGTGTTGCACAGCGCGACCAGTGTGCCGCCCAGCGTGACCAGCTTGTCGGCCAGCTCACTGCACGTGGCCACGAGATTTCAGAGTTAGTCGGTGAGCTAGCTGCTTCACTGAACCACGCAGGACAGCTCGAGCAGCAGTTGCAGGCCGCCCAGCACCAGATAGTGGCACTCCATGAGCATGGTTGCTGCAGCAGTTGTGGCACCTCCAGCAGAGGAGGAGGCACAGGAGGACGCCGTGTCAGAGATGAGTGTTGAGCTGTTTCCTTCAGAGATCCTAGACACCGCTTCCCACCGTGGTAGGAGGCACCGTTAGTTGCCTTACTCGGCATTCCAAGCGTGACAGAGGCGCGCTGGATGCGATGTGGATGACGCATGTGCGTCGTAGTTGTCGACAGGTCCTTAGTTAGCTTGATCTAGGAGCATCATAATAGTTGGTCAGGTGTCGTAGTATTTTGTTGGATGTTACACCCCCTAAGTACGCATGAGTGGATTGTACCATGATCTATGTAATGAATGCTCTGTAAGACTTAATTAATGTTATGAATGGATCTGTCAGTTTAATTATTTGGATCTGAGTTACTTTTGTTTCTGCCGTGCATGTCAATTTAAATTTCCGCCTGATAATGATATTGTATTCTGGAGCTAACGGTGGAAATGTTTAATTGGCAGGATGCCGCCGCGTCGCCCGCCGCCGCCGCCACCCCCGCAGCACACTCTGGCGGAGGCGATGCACAACCAGACGGAGCTGCTCAGGACTCTCGTTCAGGCCGTCACCCAGCAGGGTGGCCACCGTCGGGGCGCACAGCCAGGCTGCACCTACGCAGACTTCCTGGCCACTCACCCGCCGGTCTTTTCCGGGTCCACTGACCCGATGAAGGCGGAGGCTTGGCTGCGCACTGTGGAGTCCAAGTTTGGGCTCCTTCCTGACTGCACAGAGGTGCAAAAGACACTGTTTGCGGCGCAGCAGCTTCACGGGGCGGCTGGAGGATGGTGGGCAGCTCACCTTGCCACTCTTCCGGCCGGTCAGCAGTTGACTTGGGCACAGTTCAGAGAGGCCTTTCGCTCGTTCCACATTCCGCCTGGCCTTATGCAGCGGAAGCTCAGGGAGTTCCTGGACCTCAGGCAGGGAGGCAGGAGCGTGTTCGACTACGCCCAGGTGTTCAACCATCTGGCCCAGTTTGCTCCAGACCAGGTAGACACGCCCGCCAAGCGGAAGGTGTGTTTCTTGAGAGGCTTGTCTACCAAGCTTCAGTCCCGGCTTGTCCTGAACGCCGGTGGTACCTTCGACGAGCTTGTCAGTGCAGCGATCGTGATGGAGGATGCCATCAGGGCACACCAGGACGACAAGAGGAAGAGGAAGGCAGTGGCACCACAGTCTGGCAGCACTTCAGCCAGGCCACGCCTTGTGTACACCGCTCCCAGTGGACAGAGGTACCTTGCACCTCCACAGTACCAGCGTCAGCAGCACCAGCAGCAGTTTGCTCAGAGACAGCAACAGCAGCAGCAGCGTCAGCAGCAGCAGCGCTCGCAGCAGCAGCAGGCAGGCAGAGGTTTTCCGTGCTTCAACTGTGGACAGGTGGGGCACTTCGCGCGTGACTGCCGTGCAGCACCTAGGCAGAACAACGCGCAGAGGGCTCCAGTTCAGGCAGCAGGACAGCAGCGCCAGCAGGGCAGGAACGCGCCAGTCAAGACTGGGCGCGTTAACTACACCACTGCAGAGGAGGTTCCAGAGGGTGAGCAGGTTCTAGCTGGTACGTTCTCTATGCGACACGAGCCCGTGGTTATCTTGTTTGATTTAGGTGCGACACATGAGTTTGTCAGTTTAGCTTGTACTCGACGACTTGGTCTTGTGATTTCTTCCTTAGAGACTCCGTACGTGATCAGTACACCAGGAGGCCGCATTGTGACGAGGCAGATAGTGCGTAATGCTCCTATTGACCTTGCTGGACAGATCTACCCGACCCATCTTATTGTGTTGGACGGTCAGGGTTTAGATGTGATACTTGATATGGGATGGATGAGGGTCCAGAAGGCTGTTCTTGATACTTCTCTCCGTCTTGTTCACTTGGATTCTCCTATGCATGGCAAGGTCACCCTTCAGCTATCCTTGTTGGCCCCATCGCGACCGTCAGTGCACCAGACCGTTGGCAAGAGTCTGGATATGATACCGGTGGTGCGTGAGTACCCCGATGTGTTTCCAGATGATTTGCCAGGCTTACCACCAGATCGTGATGTGGAGTTCCGCATTGACTTGCAGCCAGGCACAGCACCTATCTCCAGGAAACCGTACAAGATGGCCCCTAATGAGTTAGCAGAGTTGAAGATGCAGCTGAAGGAGCTATTGGACAAGGGTTTCATTCGTCCTAGCTCTTCACCTTGGGGTTGTCCAGCCTTGTTTGTGAAGAAGAAGGATCAGGCGCTCAGGCTATGTGTGGACTATAAGCCACTTAATGTTGTGACGATTAAGAACAAGTATCCGCTGCCTCGCATTGATATCTTGTTCGATCAGTTAGCTAGAGCTAAGGTGTTCTCCAAGATTGATCTCCGTTCTGGGTATTATCAGATTAAGATCCGTGCAGAGGACATTCCGAAGACTGCTTTCGCTACCAGATATGGACTCTATGAGTACTTGGTGATATCTTTCGGTTTGACCAATGCACCTGCTTACTTCATGTACTTGATGAACTCAGTGTTCATGCCAGAGTTGGACAAGTTTGTCGTGGTTTTCATTGACGACATCTTGATCTATTCAGAGACAGAGGAGGAGCATGAGCAGCACCTCAGGATTGTGTTGCAGCGTTTGAGGGATCGCCAGCTGTACGCTAAGTTCAGCAAGTGCGAGTTCTGGCTTAGCGAGGTGCCTTTTCTGGGCCATGTTATATCAGCTGAGGGTATTGCTGTTGACCCTAGCAAGGTGCAGGATGTTCTGGATTGGAATGCACCTACGACTGTCTCTCAGATTCGCAGTTTCTTGGGTTTGGCTGGTTATTACCGTCGGTTTATTCAGAATTTCTCTAAGATCTCCAAGCCCATCACTGAGTTGCTGAAGAAGAACATGAGATTTGTGTGGAGCTCGCAGTGTGGTGATGCTTTCCAGAATCTGAAGAAGCTTCTCACTACCGCTCCAGTTTTAGCTCAGCCTGATATCACCAAGCCATTTGATGTGTATTGTGATGCTTCTGGTACTGGTCTTGGTTGTGTGCTGATGCAGGATGGCAGGGTAATTGCTTATGTCTCTCGGCAGCTTAAGCGACATGAAGAGCATTACCCCACTCACGATCTTGAGCTTGCAGCTGTCGTACTTGCTTTGAAAGTATGGCGGCATTATCTGTTGGGAAATCTGGTGCATATCTACACAGATCACAAGAGCCTCAAGTACATATTCACGCAGTCAGATCTGAACATGCGCCAGAGGAGATGGTTAGAGCTGATCAAGGACTATGATCTGGAGATTCACTATCACCCAGGGAAGGCTAATGTGGTTGCTGATGCTTTGAGTCGCAAGGCTCATTGCAATAATCTCATCGCAACTCCTTATGCAGAGGCAGAGCCCAGTCTTAGAGTGTATGCTTATGGCTCCTTGGCCAATATATCACTTGTTCCGACCCTGCGAGATGAGATTGTGGCAGCGCAGAAGAAGGATGAGAAGGTGAATCACCTCAGGAGGAGACTCAAGCTCGGGGAAGCTAGAGTCCAGTGTTTCAGAGAGGATGAGGATGGAGTCCTATGGTTTAAGGACAGATTGGTAGTTCCTAAGGACTTTGAGTTGCGCAGGAAGATTCTTGATGAGGCGCACTTGTCCAAGTATTCCATCCACCCTGGTAGCAACAAGATGTACCAGGATTTGAGGAGTCGCTTCTGGTGGACCCGCATGAAGCGGGAGGTCGCACAGTACGTTTCTGAGTGTGACACTTGCAGGAGAGTCAAGGCAGAATACATGAAGCCTGCAGGGTTGCTTCAGCCTTTGAGTGTTCCTGCTTGGAAGTGGGAGGATATCAGCATGGATTTCATTGTTGGCTTACCTCTCACATCCCAGAAGCATGATTCTATTTGGGTGATTGTTGATCGGTTGACCAAGTCTGCTCACTTTATTTCCGTGCACACCCGTTACAATGTGAAGAAGTATGCTGAGTTGTATATTGCTCGGATTCTCTGTTTGCATGGAGTGCCCAAGACCATTATTTCTGATCGAGGACCACAGTTTGTTTCTCGTTTCTGGGAGCAGCTTCATGCTTCTTTGGGCACCACTTTGATTCGCAGTGCAGCTTATCACCCTCAGACAGATGGCCAGACGGAGAGGGTAAATCAGATTTTAGAGGATATGCTTCGTGCCTGTGTGATACACCATGGCAAGTGTTGGGATGAGAGCTTACCTCTTGCAGAGTTCTCATACAACAACAGCTATCAGGAGAGCATCAAGATGGCACCGTTCGAGGCCTTGTATGGACGTCGTTGTCGGACTCCCCTTAATTGGGTTGAGGCCGGCGAGAGAGTCATCTTCCAGGCAAGGCCCGCAGCTGCAGCAGAGGAGACAGTTGTGGCTGATGTGGAGGTCATTCCCACACCAGATTTAGTGGCAGCAGCAGAGGAGACTGTTCGCCGCATTCAGTCCAACTTGAGAGCAGCCAAGTCTCGACAGAAGAGCTATGCTGATAGAAGACGCCGACCGTTGGTGTTTGCAGTTGGCGACCACGTATACCTTCGTGTCTCTCCCATGAAGGGTGTACGTCGGTTTGGTGTCAGGGGAAAGTTAGCCCCAAGATACGTTGGACCGTTCCAGATAATTGAGAGATGTGGACCCGTTGCTTATAGATTGGAGTTGCCCTCCAACCTCTCCAGTGTTCACAATGTGTTCCACGTATCGCAGCTGAAGAAGTGCTTGAAGGTCCCTAGTGACAGAGTGGTCAGTGGTGTTGAGCAGCTTGAGCCAGATTTGACATACCCCGAGCAGCCTATTGGTATTGTCGATCAGAAGGACCGAGTCACCAGGAAGAGCACTACCAGATTCTATAAGGTGCAATGGAGCAACCACTCTGAGGCCGAGGCCACGTGGGAGACAGCGGAGTTCTTAAACTCCCATTTTCCAGGTTTTCTACCTCCGAGGTGCGTTATCTAGTTGTTCCATTTTTGCATCTTATTCTTCACTTTTTCGCCATTAGTTTTCCTCCTTCTCTTTAATCTCGGGACGAGATTCCTTTAAGGGGGGAAGGCTGTGACACCCCGTGTCACTGTATTACAGAATCGTGCAAACCAAACTGAAGTGAAGATGAAATTAAGCCAAATTCAAAATTCAAAATTCGAAGTTTAAACAAGTTCAAACCCATATCTGTGAAGCAACTCAAAAATTTCTTTAACAACTTGACCCAACCAAAAATTCTGGAGATAGCCCTTGCGGAATAAGAATTTTGGAGAATTTTTGGTGATTTTTGAAATTCATTTCGATGCTCAAATAAATCCCCAAAGTTCCAAAAATGTCCAACTTTGACTAGCTGCCATTTGAATTCTATTTCGAATTGAGATGTGCATGTTATGTCACTGGAAATATCATTTCATGATCTTTCGAATGCAACCGGTTTCACAATTTTTGGAGTTCGTTTGCTAGTTCAAATTGAGTTCCAAAGTTTGGGGAATTTTCAGTTTGAATTAATTCGGGAAAAACGAAAGATGCCCGAGGGCCCACCTGTCAGTCACCCGTGTCTCACTGCGCGCGTCGGAGCCTTGCCTCCACGTCGCCGACGGCGTATGGCGCAATGCCGCGGCGCCCTGGCCCGCCTCCCGGCCGCGGAACGGCTCCAAAAGGCAGCCAGCTCCTCTCCCAGCTCTTCCTCGCCGTTTTTCCCTTTTCTCCCGAGCTCCTCGCAGCCCAAACCCTAGCGCCACCGCCATTGCCGCACTCCGGCCGAGCCACCCATCGCACCGCCGCTCTGACGCCCCTGCCGGCTGTTGGTTGGTGCGCGTGCGTGCGCTGAGGCGTCATGGAGCTCCCCGGAGACGCCGTTCCTGCTTCCCCGGGTTGAAGCGCGCCAACTCGTGGACTTCTTCCCCGGGACCGGCAGCCGAGCTCCACCACCTCGCCGCAGAAATTGCCCCTCTCCGGTGAGCCCGAGCTCGATTCAGCGCAGCTGCAGCTCCCCAGGTGGATTGCGCACCATTCGAGCCTCACGTTTCCTTGCTTGGCGCAGCCATCTCGCAGGATTTGGAGTTTTCCCCGCCGCCGGTCAACCTCACCGCCGCCTCCCTCTCCGGTGAAACCCTTCCTCCGAGCCCCCTCGTCGTCTACGTGTTGGTCGACGAGCTTCCCCGAGCTGCGTTGAAGCTGTAGGACCAAACCGGGGAGCCTCTCGTCGATCGCAGCGCCCCCACACCGTCGCCGGAGTTGCACTGAGCCGCCTCCCTCGCCGCCGAGCACCCTCCGGCCGTCGCCACCCTCTCCAACTCGTCAAGGTGAAGCCCCCGCCCTTCCCTCTCTATTTCCGCGCTGTCGGCTAGCCCCGCGAGCCACCGGAGCTCCCTCCGGCGAGCTCCGCCGCCGCGCTCCGGCGCAACGACGGTCACCACACCGGTGACCACACGGACATGATCTCGTGTGGCCACACGGGATCCGGTGTGCATGACCCAATGGTCCACCGTGTGCCTTCGCACGCGAGTGGCTGGATCTGGTGTGGCCAGCCCAGATCCAGTGCGGCCCCGACTCTGCGGCCCAGTTTGTGGCCCAGATCTGATTGGCTGGCCCAATCTTTATTCTTTTATCGAATTCTTTAAATCTCCAGAAATTCACAGAAACTTGTAAAATCGATAGAAAAATGAATACATCTCAGAAAAATACAAATCCAATTTCTTTGGACTCCATGTAACATTCTCTATACAGCAAAAATACCAAAACGCACTTTTGAAGATTGTGTATTTTCTGGAAAATACATTTGTTCAGATCTTGTTTAATTCATTATAAATTATCTGTTGGCCAATAAATCCTGAACTCTTGCATGACTGTTAAGAATCTGATAACACACCTACAGAGCATTTTTCCACTGTCACATGTTGCATAATTATTTTCTTATGATTTAAATCATGTTCTGTACTGTATAAATTATTATAAATAATCTACTCTGCAATAAATCATGAAACTTCACCATTAATTACTTCCAGTGGCACTCTTCACCAGAAAAATGCCACTGGACATAAATCAATTTTCGAAATCACATTATTCATTTAACTTGCCTAAGTTGATTAATGGTAAACTTAATTAAAAGTTAATGAAGGAAATACTCCAGACGAAATTAATTAACAAAGTTAATCATTTGCACTTACAGTGTAAATGACTGTCCTATCAAGTAATTAAATCATGAATTGCATCATATTCTTGCATCTAACTTTGCATTATTTTCCTTGTCATAACGTGTAGTGACAGAGACGACTCCGGAGCCGCTCGACTTCCAGCTGCCGGAGGAGCAGACCCAGGAGGTGCAGGAGGAGCAGCCGCAGCAGGACACTGACCCCGCTGACCCTGTTAGCTACGCTCCTGAGCCAGGCAAGCCCCGGTGCATGCCTCCCTATTTAGGATTTTTATTTGTGCACTTGATTGGGGCTAGTCAATGTTTGTGCATTAGGTTTATTAGGAGTTGATGTGGAACCTTAGAAATGCATTAGGATTACCCTTCTATATCCTACCTTGTGTCCTATCTTTGTAGATGTGGTCTAGGTTACGTTAGAACTTGCTAGGCTTAGTGGCTAGCGGACGGTAGAAGTCGAGTGGTAGGTCCCACTCGCGAGGTAGGTTCACCCTGGATTGTACTAGCTGTATTTAGGAATTGTTGAGACCGGACGGGGATTTGTTTGTGTAGGATGGTGCGAGAAGGCTGGGCCTTCACGGTGGTAGCCCCGTCTGTGTCGGTTAAGGACCGTCCGTTGTTGGCCCTGTTGAGCAAGTTCGAACGTACTGATCATATGCTAGTGTTTTTATGGGCCTAGTAAACTTAGTAGCTTAGGTTGCCCTGGTGTCTTGCGGATACTTGCACTTTCTATCATGGTATTCGGGAGAGAAGGGATGCTTCCCAATCGGGGCGTACGTCTGGGACGGGGACCGTGCGGGAAGGCCTTTCTCGGGAGGTGTGAGACCCAGCCAGCTCTAGGGGGACCTTCGCGAATAGTTGCTGCATACGGACTTTTGCTGTGTGTGGCGTATGGTCAGGTTTTTCTCCTGCAGGATGTACATCGATGCCGCCGCTCTCGGTCAAGAGCAACCTTGCTCACTGCGTCACATCGTAGTGTGATATGATTGATGATATGATGCTAGTCTATTACATTACTGTTATTTACATTGCTCTATATATACTGTCACTGTTGATGTATTGTTACTTATACATGTTTTAGAGATATGCACACTGCTTTACTGGTTAAGTACTTATCTTGAGAATAAAACTTGAAAGTAAGGATCAAGTAATTAGTGCGAGTTATGCTATTGAGTCAGCCACCCCTTTGTAGCCTTGCATATTAGGAGTCGGCTGTAGATAGCCAATTTGACGGGTAAGACTTGCTGAGTATTAGTTGCTCAGGGTTTGGCTCTTTATGATTTTGTTGCAGGTAGCACCTTTATCCCCGACTCTACGGGTGGAGGTGGACAGTGGGATGGCCAGCTTCCCTATGGTTGGACAGCCCACTGGGAGACTGAGGAGTGATCTCCTCTCGAGTCCGCATCTTCATGGCTTTGGATGCGGGTTCTTGTGTATCGTGAGCGCGTGCGCTTGTACCTTTATTTCTAGACTTGTATCGTTATTTCCGCTGTGCGACTCTGTGTTTTAAATGGATTAATGTAACTACTTAAAGACTTAATTTGTGCTTTTTATATGCTGTACTGTTGCGTCTGTTCATCAGCGCTTGACCGACTCGATCCTGCGAAAAGCGGAGACGCTTCAGCTGGTACCAGAGCCGTGTTGGGACAGTACATCATATAAACGGCCTATTTTCGAAAATCTAACCACGTACGTGTGAGGAACGAAAAGCCCATTATAAGGATGTTAGAGTAATCAGGTGGTAATAGGAGTTGATTGTTATTTTCTGTAACGACGCACCGACGCCCAGGTAAGAAGGTAAGGAACTACATGGCGCTGGTTTTGGATATTGGTGGCGGAGTTTTGTTATGTTCCGTGAGCCATCGAGTTCACGAGGAGTTGAGGATGGTGAGGATATGTCATTGGGCCATGTATTACATTTTTATGAGATACGTCACCTGTGTAGGTTGGTTGAGGTGACGTTGTGTGCTTGCAGGTACACTAACTCGCGCGTAGATCGTGTAGAAACGTTTGTGAGTGCGAAGTAGTCACCACCACTGTCTACGGCCTGCTATATTTGGGCAAATTTTTATTTTGTGAGGACGTGCAGGACGAGCATGCATTGCATCATCAATTAAAACACTTCCACGAATTTCAGATCACCCAAAAATTTCAGACTGACAAGCTAATTTTAAAAATTCATAACTCCAAAACCGCTTGGCCAAATTCGATGAACCAAGACTTGCTGGAAAGCTTACAACATGAACTAAAACTTTTCTTCAGAGTTCACCTTTAGATTCTGTCAGTATCACCCCCAAATCTGTCGATCAAGTGAAGTCAACTTTCAGCTTCGACTAGTTTTTCCAGAATCTGTCCACCAACTTCAAAAATCGATATCTCCAGTTCTACTGAGCCATTTTGGGCGTTTGAGCACTCGTTGGAAAGATCTTGAAGTTATCTACAAGTTTCGCGTTATGACTTTTCTCGTTTGAAGCCTCCAGAAGTACCAGTTTTCGTTTTAGTGTCTGCTGTTCTTAGCGAGCAGATTTTCAGCGTTGCAGTTTTTCGTTGCTTTCCTTGTGGGCTGTGTGTGTGGCTTTTGCTACCACTCTATAGCAGCCTGACCATGTTATATTTCTTGCTTAGCATGGTTATTTTGTTCTGTTGGAAGAGATTGTGACTTTTCTCTCTCTTTTCCGCAGATGGCTGACCTAGACGACTTTCCGCACGCCGAGCTTGGGGAGGACGGTGCACTGCACACGGATGGTCTTTACCACGCCGGTTTTCCCTCGCTGTTCTGGGCTGAGTTGCAGCGACTTGGCTACCCCGACCCTCCGCGCTACCGCGGACAGCCCAGCCAGGTGTACGGACTTCCCCGCTTCTCGATGTGGGTGGATGTCCCCTCGCACCCACAGCGGCCTGCTTGGTCGCACTTCTCTCTTCGGGGTTTCGGTCAGGACTTTGACGAGACCCTGAACAGTGTTGCTCTTCAGGCGATGGTGCGTTTCTGTGAGATGCACATTGCTGATCTTGGCAACACCTCACTGAGCTTGTTCCCAGTCAGCACCACAGGTCACCCTCAGTACAGGAGACGTCTCAGGCAGCTTGACAGCGGCAACTTGGTCCTCACTCCGACGCAGCTACCTTCTACGGCTCGACACCTGTCCGAGCTGTACAGGGTTCTTGTGGCTTCTGACCGCGCAGGTGGGCGGACTTTGAGCCGTGTGGAGGAGTTGTCAGAGACAGTGGACGCTAGGAACGACAGGATTGCGCAGTTGGAGCACGCCTTGGCCGTGACTACCGCTCAGCGCGACCACTGTGCTGCTCAGCTTGACCAGTGTGTTGCACAGCGCGACCAGTGTGCCGCCCAGCGTGACCAGCTTGCCGGCCAGCTCACTGCACGTGGCCACGAGATTTCAGAGTTAGTCGGTGAGCTAGCTGCTTCACTGAACCACGCAGGACAGCTCGAGCAGCAGTTGCAGGTCGCCCAGCACCAGATAGTGGGACTCCAGGAGCAGGTTGCTGCAGCAGTTGTGGCACCTCCAGCAGAGGAGGAGGCACAGGAGGACGCCGTGTCAGAGATGAGTGTTGAGCTGTTTCCTTCAGAGATCCTAGACACCGCTTCCCACCGTGGTAGGAGGCACCGTTAGTTGCCTTACTCGGCATTCCAAGCGTGACAGAGGCGCGCTGGATGCGATGTGGATGACGCATGTGCGTCGTAGTTGTCGACAGGTCCTTAGTTAGCTTGATCTAGGAGCATCATAATAGTTGGTCAGGTGTCGTAGTATTTTGTTGGATGTTACACCCCCTATGTACGCATGAGTGGATTGTACCATGATCTATGTAATGAATGCTCTGTAAGACTTAATTAATGTTATGAATGGATCTGTCAGTTTAATTATTTGGATCTGAGCTACTTTTGTTTCTGCCTGTGCATGTCAATTTAAATTTCCGCCTGATAATGATATTGTATTCTGGAGCTAACGGTGGAAATGTTTAATTGGCAGGATGCCGCCGCGTCGCCCGCCGCCGCCGCCACCCCCGCAGCACACTCTGGCGGAGGCGATGCACAACCAGACGGAGCTGCTCAGGACTCTCGTTCAGGCCGTCACCCAGCAGGGTGGCCACCGTCGGGGCGCACAGCCAGGCTGCACCTACGCAGACTTCCTGGCCACTCACCCGCCTGTCTTTTCCGGGTCCACTGACCCGATGGAGGCGGAGGCTTGGCTGCGCACTGTGGAGTCCAAGTTTGGGCTCCTTCCTGACTGCACAGAGGTGCAGAAGACACTGTTCGCGGCGCAGCAGCTTCACGGGGCGGCTGGAGGATGGTGGGCAGCTCACCTTGCCACTCTTCCGGCCGGTCAGCAGTTGACTTGGGCACAGTTCAGAGAGGCCTTTCGCTCGTTCCACATTCCGCCTGGCCTTATGCAGCGGAAGCTCAGGGAGTTCCTGGACCTCAGGCAGGGAGGCAGGAGCGTGTTCGACTACGCCCAGGTGTTCAACCACCTGGCCCAGTTTGCTCCAGACCAGGTAGACACGCCCGCCAAGCGGAAGGCGTGTTTCTTGAGAGGCTTGTCTACCAAGCTTCAGTCCCGGCTTGTCCTGAACGCCGGTGGTACCTTCGACGAGCTTGTCAGTGCAGCGATCGTGATGGAGGATGCCATCAGGGCACACCAGGACGACAAGAGGAAGAGGAAGGCAGTGGCACCACAGTCTGGCAGCACTTCAGCCAGGCCACGCCTTGTGTACACCGCTCCCAGTGGACAGAGGTACCTTGCACCTCCACAGTACCAGCGTCAGCAGCAGCAGCAGCAGTTTGCTCAGAGACAGCCACAGCAGCAGCAGCGTCAGCAGCAGCAGCGCTCGCAGCAGCAGCAGCAGGCAGGCAGAGGTTTTCCGTGCTTCAACTGTGGACAGGTGGGGCACTTTGCGCGTGACTGCCGTGCAGCACCTAGGCAGAACAACGCGCAGAGGGCTCCAGTTCAGGCAGCAGGACAGCAGCGCCAGCAGGGCAGGAACGCGCCAGTCAAGACTGGGCGCGTTAACTACACCACTGCAGAGGAGGTTCCAGAGGGTGAGCAGGTTCTAGCTGGTACGTTCTCTATGCGACACGAGCCCGTGGTTATCTTGTTTGATTCAGGTGCGACACATGAGTTTGTCAGTTTAGCTTGTACTCGACGACTTGGTCTTGTGATTTCTTCCTTAGAGACTCCGTACGTGATCAGTACACCAGGAGGCCGCATTGTGACGAGGCAGATAGTGCGTAATGCTCCTATTGACCTTGCTGGACAGATCTACCCGACCCATCTTATTGTGTTGGACGGTCAGGGTTTAGATGTGATACTTGGTATGGGATGGATGAGGGTCCAGAAGGCTGTTCTTGATACTTCTCTCCGTCTTGTTCACTTGGATTCTCCTATGCACGGCAAGGTCACCCTTCAGCTATCCTTGTTGGCCCCATCGCGACCGTCAGTGCACCAGACCGTTGGCAAGAGTCTGGATATGATACCGGTGGTGCGTGAGTACCCCGATGTGTTTCCAGATGATTTGCCAGGCTTACCACCAGATCGTGATGTGGAGTTCCGCATTGACTTGCAGCCAGGCACAGCACCTATCTCCAGGAAACCGTACAAGATGGCCCCTAATGAGTTAGCAGAGTTGAAGATGCAGCTGAAGGAGCTATTGGACAAGGGTTTCATTCGTCCTAGCTCTTCACCTTGGGGTTGTCCAGCCTTGTTTGTGAAGAAGAAGGATCAGGCGCTCAGGCTATGTGTGGACTATAGGCCACTTAATGCTGTGACGATTAAGAACAAGTATCCGCTGCCTCGCATTGATATCTTGTTCGATCAGCTAGCTAGAGCTAAGGTGTTCTCCAAGATTGATCTCCGTTCTGGGTATTATCAGATTAAGATCCGTGCAGAGGACATTCCGAAGACTGCTTTCGCTACCAGATATGGACTCTATGAGTACTTGGTGATGTCTTTCGGTTTGACCAATGCACCTGCTTACTTCATGTACTTGATGAACTCAGTGTTCATGCCAGAGTTGGACAAGTTTGTCGTGGTTTTCATTGACGACATCTTGATCTATTCAGAGACAGAGGAGGAGCATGAGCAGCACCTCAGGATTGTGTTGCAGCGTTTGAGGGATCACCAGCTGTACGCTAAGTTCAGCAAGTGCGAGTTCTGGCTTAGCGAGGTGCCTTTTCTGGGCCATGTTATATCAGCTGAGGGTATTGCTGTTGACCCTAGCAAGGTGCAGGATGTTCTGGATTGGAATGCACCTACGACTGTCTCTCAGATTCGCAGTTTCTTGGGTTTGGCTGGTTATTACCGTCGGTTTATTCCGAATTTCTCTAAGATCTCCAAGCCCATCACTGAGTTGCTGAAGAAGAACATGAGATTTGTGTGGAGCTCGCAGTGTGGTGATGCTTTCCAGAATCTGAAGAAGCTTCTCACTACCGCTCCAGTTTTAGCTCAGCCTGATATCACCAAGCCATTTGATGTGTATTGTGATGCTTCTGGTACTGGTCTTGGTTGTGTGCTGATGCAGGATGGCAGGGTAATTGCTTATGTCTCTCGGCAGCTTAAGCGACATGAAGAGCATTACCCCACTCACGATCTTGAGCTTGCAGCTGTCGTACTTGCTTTGAAAGTATGGCGGCATTATCTGTTGGGAAATCTGGTGCATATCTACACAGATCACAAGAGCCTCAAGTACATATTCACGCAGTCAGATCTGAACATGCGCCAGAGGAGATGGTTAGAGCTGATCAAGGACTATGATCTGGAGATTCACTATCACCCAGGGAAGGCTAATGTGGTTGCTGATGCTTTGAGTCGCAAGGCTCATTGCAATAATCTCATCGCAACTCCTTATGCAGAGGCAGAGCCCAGTCTTAGAGTGTATGCTTATGGCTCCTTGGCCAATATATCACTTGTTCCGACCCTGCGAGATGAGATTGTGGCAGCGCAGAAGAAGGATGAGAAGGTGAATCACCTCAGGAGGAGACTCAAGCTCGGGGAAGCTAGAGTCCAGTGTTTCAGAGAGGATGAGGATGGAGTCCTATGGTTTAAGGACAGATTGGTAGTTCCTAAGGACTTTGAGTTGCGCAGGAAGATTCTTGATGAGGCGCACTTGTCCAAGTATTCCATCCACCCTGGTAGCAACAAGATGTACCAGGATTTGAGGAGTCGCTTCTGGTGGACCCGCATGAAGCGGGAGGTCGCACAGTACGTTTCTGAGTGTGACACTTGCAGGAGAGTCAAGGCAGAATACATGAAGCCTGCAGGGTTGCTTCAGCCTTTGAGTGTTCCTGCTTGGAAGTGGGAGGATATCAGCATGGATTTCATTGTTGGCTTACCTCTCACATCCCAGAAGCATGATTCTATTTGGGTGATTGTTGATCGGTTGACCAAGTCTGCTCACTTTATTTCCGTGCACACCCGTTACAATGTGAAGAAGTATGCTGAGTTGTATATTGCTCGGATTCTCTGTTTGCATGGAGTGCCCAAGACCATTATTTCTGATCGAGGACCACAGTTTGTTTCTCGTTTCTGGGAGCAGCTTCATGCTTCTTTGGGCACCACTTTGATTCGCAGTGCAGCTTATCACCCTCAGACAGATGGCCAGACGGAGAGGGTAAATCAGATTTTAGAGGATATGCTTCGTGCCTGTGTGATACACCATGGCAAGTGTTGGGATGAGAGCTTACCTCTTGCAGAGTTCTCATACAACAACAGCTATCAGGAGAGCATCAAGATGGCACCGTTCGAGGCCTTGTATGGACGTCGTTGTCGGACTCCCCTTAATTGGGTTGAGGCCGGCGAGAGAGTCATCTTCCAGGCAAGGCCCGCAGCTGCAGCAGAGGAGACAGTTGTGGCTGATGTGGAGGTCATTCCCACACCAGATTTAGTGGCAGCAGCAGAGGAGACTGTTCGCCGCATTCAGTCCAACTTGAGAGCAGCCAAGTCTCGACAGAAGAGCTATGCTGATAGAAGACGCCGACCGTTGGTGTTTGCAGTTGGCGACCACGTATACCTTCGTGTCTCTCCCATGAAGGGTGTACGTCGGTTTGGTGTCAGGGGAAAGTTAGCCCCAAGATACGTTGGACCGTTCCAGATAATTGAGAGATGTGGACCCGTTGCTTATAGATTGGAGTTGCCCTCCAACCTCTCCAGTGTTCACAATGTGTTCCACGTATCGCAGCTGAAGAAGTGCTTGAAGGTCCCTAGTGACAGAGTGGTCAGTGGTGTTGAGCAGCTTGAGCCAGATTTGACATACCCCGAGCAGCCTATTGGTATTGTCGATCAGAAGGACCGAGTCACCAGGAAGAGCACTACCAGATTCTATAAGGTGCAATGGAGCAACCACTCTGAGGCCGAGGCCACGTGGGAGACAGCGGAGTTCTTAAACTCCCATTTTCCAGGTTTTCTACCTCCGAGGTGCGTTATCTAGTTGTTCCATTTTTGCATCTTATTCTTCACTTTTTCGCCATTAGTTTTCCTCCTTCTCTTTAATCTCGGGACGAGATTCCTTTAAGGGGGGAAGGCTGTGACACCCCGTGTCACTGTATTACAGAATCGTGCAAACCAAACTGAAGTGAAGATGAAATTAAGCCAAATTCAAAATTCAAAATTCGAAGTTTAAACAAGTTCAAACCCATATCTGTGAAGCAACTCAAAAATTTCTTTAACAACTTGACCCAACCAAAAATTCTGGAGATAGCCCTTGCGGAATAAGAATTTTGGAGAATTTTTGGGGATTTTTGAAATTCATTTCGATGCTCAAATAAATCCCCAAAGTTCCAAAAATGTCCAACTTTGACTAGCTGCCATTTGAATTCTATTTCGAATTGAGATGTGCATGTTATGTCACTGGAAATATCATTTCATGATCTTTCGAATGCAACCGGTTTCACAATTTTTGGAGTTCGTTTGCTAGTTCAAATTGAGTTCCAAAGTTTGGGGAATTTTCAGTTTGAATTAATTCGGGAAAAACGAAAGATGCCCGAGGGCCCACCTGTCAGTCACCCGTGTCTCACTGCGCGCGTCGGAGCCTTGCCTCCACGTCGCCGACGGCGTATGGCGCAATGCCGCGGCGCCCTGGCCCGCCTCCCGGCCGCGGAACGGCTCCAAAAGGCAGCCAGCTCCTCTCCCAGCTCTTCCTCGCCGTTTTTCCCTTTTCTCCCGAGCTCCTCGCAGCCCAAACCCTAGCGCCACCGCCATTGCCGCACTCCGGCCGAGCCACCCATCGCACCGCCGCTCTGACGCCCCTGCCGGCTGTTGGTTGGTGCGCGTGCGTGCGCTGAGGCGTCATGGAGCTCCCCGGAGACGCCGTTCCTGCTTCCCCGGGTTGAAGCGCGCCAACTCGTGGACTTCTTCCCCGGGACCGGCAGCCGAGCTCCACCACCTCGCCGCAGAAATTGCCCCTCTCCGGTGAGCCCGAGCTCGATTCAGCGCAGCTGCAGCTCCCCAGGTGGATTGCGCACCATTCGAGCCTCACGTTTCCTTGCTTGGCGCAGCCATCTCGCAGGATTTGGAGTTTTCCCCGCCGCCGGTCAACCTCACCGCCGCCTCCCTCTCCGGTGAAACCCTTCCTCCGAGCCCCCTCGTCGTCTACGTGTTGGTCGACGAGCTTCCCCGAGCTGCGTTGAAGCTGTAGGACCAAACCGGGGAGCCTCTCGTCGATCGCAGCGCCCCCACACCGTCGCCGGAGTTGCACTGAGCCGCCTCCCTCGCCGCCGAGCACCCTCCGGCCGTCGCCACCCTCTCCAACTCGTCAAGGTGAAGCCCCCGCCCTTCCCTCTCTATTTCCGCGCTGTCGGCTAGCCCCGCGAGCCACCGGAGCTCCCTCCGGCGAGCTCCGCCGCCGCGCTCCGGCGCAACGACGGTCACCACACCGGTGACCACACGGACATGATCTCGTGTGGCCACACGGGATCCGGTGTGCATGACCCAATGGTCCACCGTGTGCCTTCGCACGCGAGTGGCTGGATCTGGTGTGGCCAGCCCAGATCCAGTGCGGCCCCGACTCTGCGGCCCAGTTTGTGGCCCAGATCTGATTGGCTGGCCCAATCTTTATTCTTTTATCGAATTCTTTAAATCTCCAGAAATTCACAGAAACTTGTAAAATCGATAGAAAAATGAATACATCTCAGAAAAATACAAATCCAATTTCTTTGGACTCCATGTAACATTCTCTATACAGCAAAAATACCAAAACGCACTTTTGCAGATTGTGTATTTTCTGGAAAATACATTTGTTCAGATCTTGTTTAATTCATTATAAATTATCTGTTGGCCAATAAATCCTGAACTCTTGCATGACTGTTAAGAATCTGATAACACACCTACAGAGCATTTTTACACTGTCACATGTTGCCTAATTATTTTCTTATGATTTAATTACAGTGGTATGTGAAACTATTGAACATGCAACAGCGAATTTAAAAATAAAATGCAGCAAGAGATCCAACTCGATTTAAATGGTTATGGAAGCTGTTATGATTTTGTCCTAAAATCCAACTTAGTACTGTCAGAGAAGGTCAACTTTTTTCCAACAGTGATTTGTAATGATATACATTTGTTTACTTGCTTCCAAAAAAGATATATAATGTCAGGTATAAAGCTGTGATGTGCATCCATATTGAACAAAGATCCACACAACAGCCTGATAAAAAAAATATTTTGCTCAGTTCAAATATGATATAATATATAACAATAACAGCTGAACTGGAAATAAATTGGAAATGTTGCTAAATAATGCGCAGTGATGTTCCTATTTGCTAATAGTTCATCAGAATTAACGATGAATTGACTTGGTCTTGTGAAACCATTTTCTTCGAGATAAATGAAAACTGCAGCAAAATCGAAATTTGAAAAATAAGAGGTGTTCTGCTTATTCAGCAGATCAGTATATCTCATTGTCTTGGGTAATCTTAGTGCGGCAATTAATATAAACTTACAGTATGTGGCCATCTCCATAGACCATAATACAGTTTTCTACATATATATCAATCTCCTCAAAAACATCTCAGCAAACTAAAAGCGTGCAGAAGCAAAATTTAGCACACTACTTAATTCAGAAGTTACAGATGGATGCATGAACCAGCATACTACATTTTCCGAGACTTGGCCTCTTCCTCCCAAATGTCAATAAAGACATCAGGGCACACTCTTTTGATAAACTCCATGCATGTGTATCCTTTAGTTTTCTACAATTTTGCTGGTCAGCAAAAGCTAATGTTGCTGCAACATTCTTAAAGAAGTATGTTTATTCAGATTGTTAAAGAAGTATGTTTTTCCTAGTAAAAGTATCATAAATAAGCAATATGATAACATCTAAATCTGATATAACATGATTAGAATTATTTTTTGCTCTGCTAATGTTGTACACTTGGTAAGTTGAATAATCTGACCATGATCTGTCGATAGTTCACAGATGATAATTTTCTCGAATAAGTTCACAGACAATAATCACTTCTCTACTTTCATAACTGACAAGAGACATATTTTATATTGAGATACCATGCATAGATCACAGCATATAGTATGGTGGTGAGCCACCATGACATACAAGACGTAATTTGTTTCTTTCGTAAAATATAACCTTCCATAATAATCTCAGGAAAATAAATTGTGAATTCTGAAGGAAAAACATTAACTAAACAGAAAATTCAGAACTTAACCTAGGATGTCTGATGCAGACTAAATCTTGCGAGACTTTGATTTCTCCCATATTTCCACAGTGAGAGCAGGACATGCTCTTTTGAGGTTCTCATACCCTTGGCTTGCCACCACATCATCCATTCTATTTGAGGAGTTGATAAACCGAATGCAAACATCTTTGAGCTTGCTGCAGTGATGCTGATCAGCTATAACTAAAGTAGTCGCCACGTTCTCGACATCGATCCTCTTGCAAAGGATGCTCTCACACATCAATTTCAATCTTTCCATGGCATACCTGTCCGCAGCAACAAGGAGATGCCTAACCATTTCTTCATTCTCATGCACGTCAAGATCATCCATGGCAGGCAAAGAATCCTTGTAGACAAAGTGAAGCAATGCCTTGAAGACGAGAGGCTGCATATCTTCAACTACTATGCTCCTCTTTCTCTTGTCGCTCATCGGTCCGTAGAACTCCGCCTTGAATACCGGCGACCTCATTGCAAGCACAATTTTATGGGCGCGGAAAGTCTCTTCTTTGACCTTCAACGTCACATCCTTCCCATCCTCCGAGTCCAGCAATTTTCCAAGATCATCCACAACTCCGGAGGGGGGCACTTCAACCTCGTTCTCCTGGATAATAGTGACATCACACTCGATCTCAAGGCAGTCGTCCTTGAGATACCCTAGGTCCTCAAGATCGCTCTTCTTCATGAACCTTCTGCGCCCCCAGACCGAGCATTCACTGTTCATCACCTTATGATAAGAGCAGACGGACGATGACAGCCCGGTGGTAGGGTTGACCAGCCTTAAGTCGTAGCGAACGTTCACCTCGGTGTCTTTGGTCCGGAGCTCGAGGAAGGCGGCGACATAGTCTTTGTTCTCGTCGGAGTGTCCGTCAGGGTAGTAAAGGATGCGCCATTCGAAGCCGCCGGCAACGAAGGTGGCGGAGCCGACAAAATTGCCGACGCCGAAGCCCTTGTGAAGGCTGTTTCCGACGATCTTGAAGGAATGCGTGACCCGCTCCGTCTCTGCGGCCGTGCACGTTGACGCCGTCCTCGTCCCTGGCCTCTGGGCTGCCGCGGACATTGCGGCCGTGATCAGGGCGGCGGCGATGGCGATGATAAGGAATTAGGGATGGTGGCAATGAGGGTATCATGAGAGAGACGGGTGGGCCCTTAATCACGACACGAAGGCCACCCCTGCGTTCCACGTGAGCTGAGAGATGGCCCAGTAATTGTGAGAGATGGCCCAGTAACACAATGTGTTCCACGAGAGCTGACTGGGAGAGTCTCAAAATGGAAAAAAACGAGAGCTGAATGCGAGGGGAAAGGAAATCCTTTTTTTTAGCGTTTTGTGGCATATCAAAAGCAAGTAATTTTCGTAGGGACAGTCTTCAAGCAACGAAGGGAATAAACTATGTCGAGACTTAGGGGTGATGAATGATGGCCATGGTACTTTTGATCACAAATAAGTAGTGGTCAGGGAGACGAAAGGGATCAGCTTAGCCTAATGAATGTAACTGGTAAGTGCATAGACTAGTACAATTAGACCCTACAGATGGCGGGTGAAAAACACTAGCAGTGGCGGACAAAAATCCGCCACCCCGGCCACGCCACTCGAGTTGGTTAAGTGATTTTCTAAGAAACAAAGAGGTCACGGGTTCAATTCTTGCACATTGCGTGAGTAATCCTTGCTAATAACATGAGGAGTACAAAATAGGTGTTTTTTTTTGGCAATGTTCTAAATAGCAACATTTTCAAATATGGTTAAATTAATAGACACATAGCATGAATGTAACCATAAAACCATGTAAAATTCTATAGATACGTATCTAACATTGCTCTATGAATCATATTATATATGCTAGACACGTTTTTGGAACTCATCTCTACAAACACTTGATACCGCCCGTGCGAAGACACTTCGGACACATCTTCTGAAAATGTCTCTATACTGCACTAGCGACGCAACAATATGTATCTGAGTTGAATTTTTATAAAGTTGAGCTTAAACTTCTTTGATTTGATCTGTTTCAAACTTCAGTTAAACTACTAGGAACTTGTCATCAGTGCAGTGCAGTTAAACTACTAGGAACTTGTCATCAGTGCAGTGCAGCCGTGTCAACCATCTTGTATCGGCTTCTTGGCCTGGTAGCAAGGTAGCATCTCAAATATTGGTGTTTGCATGTTGCGTCGCAATCCACGCTGGTTTTAGTCACAACTCATGCTAGCAATGATCACTGATATTAGTCTGATGGCTAATCAATAACTTGCTCTTTGCGAATGGAAGAAAGAGCATACACAAATTTTAATAGTAAGCCATCACACATCAGGCAGATACTTTTAAAATAATTTTGCACCTTAGCAAAAGAAATCTGAAGGAAGCAATCTGGCTTCATCTTACAATCAGATTATGAGGCTATACATTATCTAAAGCAACTACTGATGAGACACTAACAGGTGATGGTAATTCTACATCTTGCGAGACTTGGATGTTTTCTCCCAAATGTCCATAAAGATAGATGGACATGATCGTTTGAGGAGGTCGTAACCTTTGCTTGCCACCACATCATCTATTTTATCTAGACGGTTGATAAATTCAATGCAAGAGTCCTTGAGCTTGCTGCAGTGATGTTGATCAGCTATTGCTAATGTGGTTGCCACACTATTTGTTGGGTTTAGTATCACATCGAATATTGATGATGGGGGAACCCGACTAATAAGGTGGAGGAAACCCAACCTATCAGGCTAGTCTTTTGGGTTGAGGTGGCCCATGACCTTGGTTGTGGCTCCGGTTGGGCTTGTAGCCCAATGGGACCTGGGCTGGCGGTATGGGCTCGTGGGTATGGCGAGCCGGGCCGCGCTAACAAGCGGAAATCGGACCGTCGGAATGGGTCTCCCGGGCCACACGGTTATCGGGCTGTCGAAGGGGTGTCCACCCGGGTGTGAAGGGGAGATGGGGCCATCCGATATGTGATGGGGGAAATTGTTGGGTTTAGTCCCACATCGGATATTGATGATGTGGAAGCCCGACTAATAAGGTGGAGGGAACCCAACCTATCAGGCTAGTTTTTTGGGTTGAGGTGGCCCATGACCTTGGTTGTGGCTCCGGTTGAGCTTGTAGCCCAATGAGACCTGGGCTGGCGGTATGGGCTCGTGGGTATGGCGAGCCGGGCCGCGCTAACACTATTCACATCAAGTCTCTTGGAAAGGAGGTTCTCACACGTTAACCTCATACGTTCCATCCCATACCTGTCTGCAGCCTCAAGTAAATATTTAACCATCTCTTCATACTCTGCAGCTCGAGGTAGACGGAGACCTGGTCTCTGCCGCCCTTGTGGCCATGGGGGTAGTAGCGGACGCACCAGTCGAAGCCACCAACGGAGAACGTGGCGGATCTCACGAACTCGCCCTGGTCAAGGCCCTTCTGCAGCCTGTACCCGGCGACCTTGAACACGTGCGTGGCTCGCGATGCCTCAGGGATGGACCTCGTCGACAAGGAATCAAGCGCGCGGTGGGTTGCGATGGGAACGGAGGCGGCGAGTAAACTCGTCTAGGGTATTGCTCTTTTTTGTATCCGGAAAAAAAAAAGACGACTTTGACTGTCCGTGGTATTATATTACGGGCCTGGTACCAAGCCCAACCAGAAAATAGGCCCGACACGTTGCGTACTTACTCTGTTCTACAACAACTATACTCTGTTACAGGTTGTGGTCCATGCTGCGTGCATACTCTGTTCCACGTTGTCGTCCAATATTCTCCTCGCATATACGGAGACATTGTATATCGTAATTGCTATAAATCCCTTGAGTGGTTACTGTCCTACTTTTTTTACCCTATGAAATCTGCCCTACCTTTGTCATCTTTGCAGTATGATAGAGCCACCAAGATTCCCCTTACCAATATATTGTACGCAACACATTCCCAGTATCATACAAGTTGCGTGAATGGATACAAAATAAATTATTATCAATTATCATCCACATAACTGTAGTCCAGACTCCAAACAAACAATACCGCAGCCTGTACTGTATACACATGCACAGAATGAAAATGTTAGGAAAGAATAATGTAGTAACTATAAGTGTTCTTCACAAATTACAAATGTAGTTTACTTGAAAAAATAATAATAAAAAAAATGTCTCTACAACATCAGCCCGAAGAACTAGCACCCTGACAACTTAATTTTGTGTGGTGAGATGGACAAAGGTAAGCTATGACAGTAATTGAATCAATTAGACAGCACATCCGTACACCTTATGAAAGGTAACTTCATGAGATACACCATCAGACCGTATACAAGTTTCACAAATTTCAGGATCCCCAAAATATCTAGGGAAATTAACTTGTGGAAAACCAAGCTTTCCACATCGAAGGCTATGTATCAAATAATAAAAACCCTATTTTTCCTAATCACAAGGCTATGTATCCACTAAAGTAACAATTCAAAACATAACCCAAGATGATCATAGTGTACTATATTTTTCGAGACTTGGTTGTTCTCTCCCATATTTCCACAAAGACAGAAGGGTGTGCCCTTTTGAGGTGGGGATACCCTCGGCTTGCCTGCACATCCGCCACAGTATTCGAGGAGTTGATAAATTCAATGCAAGCATCTTTAAGCTTGTTGCAATGGTACTGATCAGCTAGTGCTAAAGTGTCTGCCACACAATCAACATCAAGGCTCCTAGCAAGGATACTCTCGCACATGAGCTTCATCCTTTCCATGTCGTACCTGTCTGCAGCCACAAGTAAATGCTTAATCGCTTCTTTGTTCTCGTCGTCACTAAGGCTATCCATGCTCGGCAAAGAATCCGTGTACATGAAATGAAGCAACGCCTTGAATATAGCAGGTTTCATGTCTTTGATTGTTATGCGATGCCTGTTATTCTCCCCAACCGGTCCATAGAGTTCCGCTTCAAATTAAAGACTGGCGACCGCATTGCGAGCACAATCCTATGCGCACGGAAACTCTCACCTTCAACCTCAAATGTCACATCCGTCCGCTCCCCTGCCTCTAGTAATTCCTAAGATTGCCCGTCAGGTTTGAGGGAGGCACTGGAATATCACACGATGTTTTGGACTCTAACACCGGCTCCCCCAAGATAACAGTGATGTCACACTCGATCACAAGGCAGTCACCCCGTAGATATTGTGATGCTTCTAATTCACTTATATTCATGAGATTAAGGCCCCAACTCGGATTTTCTGAAGCTTTGGATTTGAACAGTTTCCCCGTTTTATCGCAGAAAACCGAGGTCGACAGTCCGCCTGGTTGACCAGTCTCAAGTCATACATTGCCCTAACCTCTGTGTCCTTGGTCCGAAGCTCGAGGAAAGCTGATATGCGGTCTGTGTTCCTCGGAATCACCGTTTGGGTAGTAGCGGATACACCAGTCGTATCCGCGGACGGTGAAGTTGGCTGACCTGATGAACTGGCCCCGTCCAAGGCGCTTCAGCAGGCTGTATCTGGAGATTGTGAACGAGTGTGTGGCCTGCGCCGTTCTCGAGGTGCACTCGGACTCCGTCCTCGTTCTTGGCCTCTGGGACGCTTCCATTGGTGTAGCTGATCGTCGTCCTTCTGAAATTGACAACGGAGCCTAGAACCGACCGCCGGAGACGACGATGAGCGACGCACGGCGGCAGCAAGGAGTGCCAGAGAGCTGCGCTTTGCTGTTTGTTCGGTGTGGTGCTTTGCCGATGAGAAGATCAGGGCGTCGGCGATTATAGCGGAGGCAGCGCGAGGAGGGTTTAGGTTTCGTTTTTGCCTTCGACTGGGGATAAGAGGGTGTCGACGCTACGCAGTAAACCGACAGACAAGTGGACCACAGGGAGATCTGTTTCAACACGCCTCCGATAATCCCATTGGCACAAGGTCAGGCGAGTCCGCGAGTCGAACATACGTCGGCGCTAGTCCCTCCATGGTTCACAATTCACATACCGGGAGCTCAGTTCGGATAAGGTCACATGAGCAGTACTACATACGTTATGCTCCCCAAAATAAAAGCAGCCATAGCATACTACGCTCCCACACCGCCACATTTGACTCTACACTGGGCGGGCACAGGATTTAGAACATGGGTATTCAAAAAAAAAAAATTTGACAGTGAAAGGGGTCTTAGCCTAGTGGTTAAGACACCCGAGTATCATCTTTGAGGTCTTGGGTTCGACTCCCTATGGGAGCGAATTTTTGGGATTTAATCAAAAAAAATGACAACTTAAATTATTTATAGTCACAAATTAAATTATTTCACATAGATGTACTAAATAATCAACATATAAAAAAAGGTGTGCTTCTTTTATTTATATTGAGCCTGTTTATATGTTTATTTTCGTTTCTTGATGCATATACATAAGGCATGGTCTTTATACAAAACAATTTTTTCAAAATAATGGGTATTCATTTGAATACCCTTGGTATAATGTAGGCCCGCCCTGTCTGTTCTGTCGATCCATGGCGTCCGTGACGGTCCGTCAGATGCTCCATGTCCCTGGCTACGCCCCAACAAACGGGGTCCTCCATGTGGCGCCCTTCGTCAGCCGGTCCGCTCTCTTCGCCGCCGGCTATGACTAGTCCTTCTGCTTCTATCCCAACGCCTGTGGCGACGGGCTCTTGATAAGCTTTTTCCTGCAGCTCGATACCCCGGTTGCCACTGCAAAGGCGCAGGTCAGCTTTGGCCTCCTAGACCCCTCGGGCAGCCGTCCGGTGTGGGAGCTGACGAAAACGACTCCACCGACACGGTTCAACTCCGCAACGCCGCACCAAAACGGTCAGGAGGACGGTGGTCGTGAACGATCGCACCGGAGCCGGGGTTCCTCACGCGAGCCAGCCTCTTGTTAGAGTGCACCGTCGCGGTCTTCACGGATGACGTGCCGCCGCCCTTGCCGGTGACGAAATGGCACCAGCTGGCGACGCTGCCGCCTTCCAACATGGCGGAGCAGCTCGCCAGCATCTACGCTGCAAAGGAAGGCACCCACGTGACCTACTCCGTCGAGGGAGTGCTTTTCAAGGGCCACAAGATTGTGCTCGCCATGCATGCGGTCGCCCGTGTTTAATTAGGGCAGGGCTGTTCGGGGACATGGCCAATATAAGAGCACAAGGAAGAAGAAAGCCATCAAGGTTAAGGGCATGCAGTCCCAGGTCTTCAAGGCCCTTCTCGACTACATCTACACCGACACGTTGCCCACCACAGACGATGACCATGTCACGATGCGTGGTTTGCTCGCCGCGGCAGATAGATACTGTGTCAAGTTGTTGTGCTAGCATGAGCTCTGGAAAAGCACTTATCGTCGAGAACGTTGTGAAAATGATGGAGTTCGTGAGTGATCTACACTGCGACGTGCTCAAGGATGCTTTCGCAATGAGGTGCCGGAGAAGTTGAAAGACAACAGAATGGACACAGTGAAGCTGAGTGAAGGGTACATGAAACGACGCAAAACAAACCCTTTTGTTAGAGGTGTCGGGCAGAGAAGTTGAAGAAAAGCAACAATCAGGTCGCGTTGCTCTCGGTAGTCAAGGGAGGTGGGGTTAGGAGAAAAGTCTAGTGTTGGTCACCATGAAAGTACCGAGGTGGGCGATGAGGATGTCGGTTTTTTTTTCCTGTGCCGTGACGATTGTCCGGTCCCCTTGTTCCCTTCTCAATTGTCCCCGAACGGTTTTAAAGAGTTTGATTTAGATTAAGTATGGATCTACATGAGGGTGTAATCTGACAGGGTAAAATTGATTTTTCTGTTTTTATTGGTTTAGAAAAATAGTTATAAAACAAAATGCTTTGTACATATTACCCGGCCAAATATGCCGGATCACGTACGGCTTGTATATAAATTGAAAAACCAAAACCAAAAGACATTTGTTGGGGCAGCAACGAATCTCGATCCTTCATGTACGGTTGGCAAGCCACGTAAGGAGGGAGCGGAAGTACTTGGGCACGGCACCCTTGTGCCATCGGAGTCGTTTCCACCTACTGGCCAGCAGGACGGGGTGCAGGCCAAGAATGTGCTCCGGCATGAAGTCGTGCCTTGTGAGGATGCCGACCACGGGCGACCTCTGCAAGCAGTTAGCCAAACATGTCAATGATTGGCTATCGAAGAGTCGAAACTAATAACCAAAAAAACAATAGTGATAATGGTAATGGATCTTCTTGATTGACTTACGTCGCAGGCCTTGGGCACGACGAGGAGGTGTCGCAGTCCGACCTCCCGGAAGAGCACGAGCGCCTTGGCGAGCGACATGGTCTCGACGACGGTGTAGGGCGACGTGTTGGTGAAGGGGTGCAGGTCGACGTACATGTCCATCTCCTCCGGCGACAGCTCGAGGTCGCCGATGTCGTCGTGCTTCCCGGAGCCGCGCTTGTCAAAGTCCTCCGCCTGGAATCTGGCGTCCACGCGTTCCTTGGGCCACCGCTCGGGACTCGCCAAAAACTCCTTCTTCTTGAGCAGCACCAGCAGGTGGGCCCGCAGCACGAGGCCGTAGAGCACGGGCCGCGTCGAGAAGGGCGGCTCGTCGACGACGGGGAACGCGTTGTGCCCCGTGGTCCGGAGCACGTGCACGACGTTCCCGACCTTCTCGACGCCGGCGAAGCCCCGGAGCGGCCCGGCCACCACGTCGCCGACGGCCAGCTGGCGCATGTACGGCTCGGCGTGGCCGTCGAGGTAGGGCAGGCCCTTGAACTTGAGGATCATGTCGTAGATGCTGGCGTTGAAGGAGTCGGCGACCGTCTTGGAAATGAGCATGACAAGCATCACCAACGGCAGGAGGAGCAGGTTGTTGGTGAGCTCGAGCACGATGACGCACACGGAAACCGTCATCCGCAGCGTGCCGCCGAGGAAAGACGCGGAGCCCAGGATGGCGACCAGGCCGTGGTCGAGGCCCGAGCGGCCGCCGAGGAGCATGGCGACCAGGCGGCCGTACGTTGCGCCGGTGAGGATGATGGGGACGAACAGACCCGACGGCGCCACCACGCCGTAGCTGAGCACGCCCAGCGCGTAGGATGCGAGGAAGAAGGCGAGCATGGAGAGAGGGTGGTACACGTCGTTGGTGCCCGTGGAGTAGAGGTTGCGGATGGCGTCGTCGTTGATGTTCAGGAACAGGCTCGCCAGGTCGTTGTAGTGGCCCGGCGGGCAGTGGAACCGACGGAAACGGTTCAGCGTGTGGCAGCTCCCGTACGTAGGCGATGATGACGAAGGTGGCCCGGTGGTCGGGCACGGCCGGCACGGTGCCATCCACGGCAAACCGAAGATGCAGCAAGACGTTACGATGGATACTGTTGCTGCCAGCAGCAGCTTGTGCGCCCGTCCTCTCCTGCAAGTTTTTTTTTTTTGGAAATATATATTAGCAATAAGATTGCGCGCGCAGACTGAAGGAAGAGAAAAAAAAAAACATCATGCACGCTAGCTTACTCGTTGATCATGTTGTAGACCCGCAGGACCTTCATCATGAGGAAGTTGTAGAGGCCGCCGAGCAGGGCGCCGATGATGCCGATGAGGATCACGGTGGGGATGTCCTTGAGGTGGTAGGTCATGAGATCCTCAAACAGCGTGCTCACGTCGTACATGATCAGCCCGCCCTCGCCAAACAACCCGCATCTGCCGCTCCCGCACAGCTCCACGAAAAGCCGCAGCACCACCGCCACAACCGCCGTCGTGAAGAACGACCGCCAGATCAGCGCGCTCCGCCACCTGAAATTGAATTCCTCAGCCATCAGTGAGTAAGCTGGCTGCCTCGATCGATCGTGTTTTATAAATTGATTGATGCGTAGGGTAATTATTTAGTTATTTAAAAGGCTCGATCGATCAGCTTCTTAATTTATTTTTACCAGGACGAGAGGGACTCGAGGGCGAACAGAACGCCACCGACTGGCGCGCGGAAGGCGGCGGCGATCCCGGCGCCGGCGCCGATGGTGACGAGGTCACGGCGGTCGCGGTCGTTCTTGAAGTAGCGCAGCCAGCGGCAGGTGAGGCCGTACTTTCTTGAGCCTCCCTGCCCGAAGATGGCGGCTATGCACGCTCCGGTGTGCACCATGGGTCCTGCTTTCCCGACGTGCAGGGAGGATGATACCGCCGCAATGTTCCCTATCACCTGCGCAGTATAGGGTCACACAGTTTCAGATGGAGATTATGTGTCTGTATCCTTTTCTACTCCGTACAAATGTTCGTTCAGATTTTCCTATGTCCAACTCGTTAGCTTAACTAATGTTCAAATCTCTACTGTGAAAAGAGAGATTTTCCATTATATCTTAAAAAAAGAGAGAGAGATTTTCATGTCATAATGAGATGAGATGATCTTATATTGCAACTTAAAACTACATCCAATATTTATATTCATGTATAGAACCACATGAAAAAAAATAATGTTTAAATATGCTTATTGGATGCAGTAAAAGAAATTTACAGTAACTGTGCGAATATGTTTCTTATTCTGCTAACTATTTTTCTACGTTCTAGAACTTTATGTATATCGACTTTGTTATTATCCAAAAAACTAGGAGCAGTAACTAAACTTTTTGTAGCATTCCTTGGTAACTTAAATCAGTAGGGTGTGAAATAGAGCGGCCATGGGACAATATAAATCATTGCTGCCACAAGCAGAGCCGAAAAAAAAATCTTGTTGACATGCTTTTTTTTTATCCGGGTCATGATTTAATCGTCATTGTATCCGGTTCAATTTTGGTAAGTCTGAATATGATTCTGGTTTGTCCAAAAAATAATAATAGGCATCATATATAAAACAGTGGAGGGAATATAAATTTAAACCTACTGAAATGTCAAGTTTTACCTATATACAGACATTTTATAAAAGTATACTCTCCCTCCAACTCATATTAGTTGACTATCTGGCCATTTCTAGTTTTCCCAAAATAAATGTCATTCTCACTTCCCGGCACATTTCTCTCTTTTCAGTACATCTTTATGTATGTCCCTCCTTCTCGTTTTTGTGTACTCAACATTTTCACATCTCCTTGATTCATGTGCCTAGAGCTAAAACATCAACTATTTTGAGAAAGAGGGCCGGAGTAAGTTGCTTTGACAAAGTAAGCTATCACAAAAATAAATTTATTGTCTCCTACGTATTATGTAATTGCATCACAAAACAATAATTTTAGTGTCTATGTGTATTGGAAAACTATATATACACTGAAAAACATATTTTTAAAACTCTAGGTTTATTTAGCTAATTTATCACAAGAACAACATATATCTAGGATGTGTAAAATACACTAAATCTACAGTTCGTGATACATTTCTTTAAATATATATTGTTTTGTGATAAAAGAATACACTGAATCGGTAGTCTAGTAATACAACTCCATAAATATGTAATTTTTATATAATTTTTACTCTTTACCTAAGTGTGTTAATTCTTCATATTTTTAGGTACAAAATTTAAAATATTTTGATGAACAATTTAGGTCCTAAAAACGACACCAAGATATACCAAACTGATATCTTGTAAGCGAAGTACCTAAATTTGGTACCTAAGGTTCCTTAAAAAAAATGGTACCTCAACTGGCAAGTGTTGGTACCTTAACATCATTAATTAAAACCAAAGAGAGTATACCCCCAAGTGATGGTTAGTAGTGTCATCATATTGTCCTAACAATGATAAGAGATCTCTTTTGTCGATAGATCTCCATGTGGATCCTAACTGCCGCAATTTGGATGAGACTTTTGTGTTTTGGCTTATGTTGTACTTATCCAAGGCCATTAATAATCAATCAATCAATGGCCACACTCCAAATTCAAACCAAATTTCATCTGTTAATTTTCACGTTCAGTGAGACCAGCATTCACATATTCTATGGACAATAATTGAATCGTATTATACTTTATCTCTGCCAGTAAGATGAATGTAGATAAAATAAACTGATGCGTGACGATGGATCCAAACAAGACAATTAAAAGGGCCGAGACCTCAATAATTGGTGGTGTCCATGTCAACTAAACAATCATGACAAAAATAATAATTTTCTAGAAAGAACATGCTCCCCGATGAACTGGTAGTACTTAGTAAACTCTCTACAGTAACGTATATAATTTATGATTATGCCATGGATATTTGTTCTGTTTTGCGTTGTTGTCTTGCGGATCTTGCTACTGCAGGGATTAATCCCGTCCTTCGTACATATATAAGCGAATAATTCTGGTGTGCAAGTGGCAGCCGTGGGTGGGGCCGTGTGCAAGATGTGATTGAGGTGGTGAGCTGGAGCCTGGAGGATAGGAACGCACCTTGACAGCGAGGGTTCTGAGCGAGAAGATGTTAGGCGCGTCCACGCCGTTGAGGTAGGCCTTCACCTCCGGGATCCCCGACCCGCCGGCCGCCGGCGAGACGAACGCCGTGATCGACGACGCGAACAGCAGGAGCACCAGGTTGGTGCCGGCGAACAACCAGAACGCTGTCCAGTAGCTGTGAATAACCGGAATGGTAAACCAGATCACCAAATAACTTTACCAAAATCCGGCAACTGAGCATGTTCAGTTACAGCAAGTAATTAATGCGTTCGCAGATTTGGTTCAGGGATTGGCAAAGTAATTACGATCTGATCTGAAACATGAGGCATGTAGGTGTGGACATAGTAGAGACAAACTGGAGGACCATTTGTCGCGTCTCATCAAAAAGCGGAATCCACCTTTTTTAGTAGTACTACCAGGGAAAGAAAAGCCAGCGATCGAAAAGGGGGCGCACCTGCTGGACTCCATGAGGGCGGAGACCGCCTCGTGCTTGAAACCGGCGACGTTCTCGACGGCCAGGTTGATGACGAAGCCGACGATGCCGGTCAGGATCCCGATGGCGAAGCAGAAGGTCCATTTGAGCACCACGTACCGCACCTGGTCAGCTTTGGCCCTCGTCCTCCAGTTCTGGTCGAACAGGTCGTTCTCGATCATCCTGTGGGTACAGAGAAACGAAACCAAACAGGAATTAGTTAGCATTGGCAGACGCCAACCCACAGATTGATAAAGAGCTATAAGGAAACTGTGTCTTCAAGAGCATCTTGATGAGGCAATTCGAGCAAAAAGCCCGGTGACAAATGCCAAAAACTCGAAAACAAACGTGACAAATGCCAAGCGGAAAAAGGACCCCGAGCGTCAGGCTCAGAACAACACAAAGAAAGAAAAAAACGGAAGAAACATGATAAGGTTCTTGAGAAGACAACTGGACCAACAAACTCGGAATTGACATTCCAACTCGACAAACGTGACGTCTTTTTGAGAAGACAACTGAATCGCTGAGAGGAGACGATCCGATCCAAGCTAGTTTCAGCAAGGCAACTGAATCAGGGAGGTGCAGCTCAAGAACACTTGAGACGAGGAACTTGGGATCACGGACATAGGCGGGAGCAGAGGTTAATTGCTTACTCGTAGTCGAGGCTCTCGATGGGGCAAGGATTGGAGCCGACCATGGCCACCTGGGAGGTGTTGTTGGTGGCGCTGCGGTGGAGCAGAGCTCGGGTAAGGGGTGGCCGGTTCTCGTCGTCCTCCATGGGAGCGACCTCGCGTGGAGACGCCATGGGAGAGGGTGCCTGGCAGCCTGCAGAGGAGGTGGACCAAATGAAGAACTGAGCAGAGGTGGTGGTTAAATTGTGAATTTTGTGATGATGTGGAGACAGGCTGAGGCAGGTAAGGGCCTGGTGTGTGGACCGAGACAAGGAAACATTGCGTACAATAATATATGGCTAGCATCCACGTCAAAACATTGCACGATCCGAATATTTATTTTTTCGCATATACACACAACATTTGTTGGGGATTGTGGTCCAAAATATGTCGTGGTCACGGTGGATAAACCAGACACCGTACTCTCCTTTAGCCGTGCAAGTTTGTTCTGCAAAGCTTTAAGAAGGATATATAAGTTCTGGCAATTATAAATTGTAGAATACACCGCCAGATAATTGAGATATCAAGAGCGGCAGATAATTGAGATACCTTTCTGTATTTGACATCATAAAATGTGTGTTTATTCTTTATAAAATTAGGCCACTTCTATTTTTGAAATTATAAAGAATATTTATTGACCTCAGAATGTATATATATTCAGTTCCATCATTTGGTTCCATATGATTTGCTATCAGGTTTTGTTAAGCATGATATATAGATGCTAGCCATTGTAATTTAGGTTTTTGGCAGGCCAATATGATGGCGGAAAATGGGGGGAAAACATATTAACTATTTTTTAACACACTATGACATTGTAATTTAGCCGTGCGCCAAAGCTCGGTTGCCCGAGTGGCCAGAGCCTCTGGCTCCGGGGGCGTTGCCCTTGTCGGCCCGGGTTCGAGCGGCGGCACCCGCGCGGTACTGTAGCTCGCTACAGTGCCGCGCGCGCACTGTAGTGAAATACTTGCAGTGCAAAAAAAAAAAAAATCCCCTCGCCTTCCCCAGGTCAAAGCACATGGTAAAGACTCGCGCCGGAGCTCACAACGGCCAGCTGAGTCTCTGTGTAGGATCGGGGAGGGGGTTCGGGGATTTTCTCGGCCTACGTGAGAGGCTCTTCTCCTTAAGCAAATGCCGTCGGGGGCGGTCTTCCCCCGGCAGGTCGAGTTTTTTTTAATTTAGCCGTGCAAGTTTGTTCTGCATAGTTTTAAGAAGGATATAAGTAGTCCGCTTTGAAAATATTTATTCTGGCAACTAATTAATTGTAGAATACACCGCCAAAAAATGGAGATATCTCCTTTCTGTATTTGACATCATAAAATGTGTATTTATTCTTTATAAAATTAGGCCACTTCTATTTTTGAAATTATAAAGAATATTTATTGACATATTGCCTCATTATATCATTTGTTAGAATCTTTTTAGCATCGTGTACTAGTGTAAGCTTGAAAAAGCGGATTACCAGCTGGCCAGAATGATTCTATGTTGATAGACACCCATTTGTTTTCAATGTGAATTTGAGTATGTTTCTCACAAAAAGAGTTTCCATTCATACTGTCAGCTTTGGCCCCACTTCAAATTTTACTGTAACTCTTCAGATCTCAGCAGAAATATTGAACTGTTTAAATAGTTTTCAACTTAACTGTTTTTTTCTAAATTATGCAAAACTAGAGTAATGGGAAAAAGAACATCCCCACTTCAAACTTTATATCTCACGCTCTCTAAATAAATCTAAAATTGTGAAAGGGGTCTTGTGTTAGAAGATTTGGGCTGCAGCCCAAATGATATTCCCAATAAATCCCAAAGGCCCACTCACACATGTATGGCATGGTGGAGGATTTTAGTCCCACATTGCTACTCTAAATGGAAGGAGGGCAACCTAAATACAAGAGTTGCTTTCACCTGGTTGAAGCTAGTGGAGAGAAGAAGAGGAAAATCACACGGCCGCACGGCACCTGCGTGAATGGTCCGGTAAAATCCCAGCCTTGTGCGGACGGGCCTGCGGTTTCCTTTAGCTCCTCTTTATTTTTGCCATAGAGAAGGTTGCGCTGGCCACTTATGGTAAGCAATTATTCTCTCTTAATGGTCATTAACGCGGTTTCCTAATTACGGATTAATTACCATAAGTGTGTGAGCCGTGTGTATATATGGGGGCGAGACGTCGTCCCCGATTATCCAGTTTTTTGCTCCTCTCACCAAACCCTACTGCGCTGCCGTCTCGTCTTTCCCATCCCGTCGCCGGCGTGCTACCGGCGTCGGGAGAGTAGGTCTCCGAAGCCTACGTCCCCTCGTGTCCTTGCACAGAGTAAGGGCAGTATCAGGTTTTTGGGAAGCGCCGTCGCGACTGCTCGCTGTTCGTCCACATCTCCGATCGTCTACGCCGCCCGTCACCGATCGCCTACATCGCCCGTCGCCGGATCGCTTCCCTGTAAGTTGTTTCCTCAACTCCATGATGGATGGGTCGTATAGTTAGGCGTTTCTAGCTGTTATGATTCTAGTAACTGCTGCCAGCGGTTGTTCATTTTCATTCCGATATGATCTGTTAGAACATGTAATTGAGATAGCTGCACGTGTGATGATCTGCATGCCTAGATTATATGTACTTGTGTTGTTCCTCTTATTTACTGGAATTAGAATTATCATCACTAAATTGCTCTTATTTCCAACATCTTGGCCTAGTGATCAAGACATCCGAGTAACACCTTTGATGTCCTGGGTTCGACTCCCGGTGGGATCGAATTTTCTAGGATTTAACGGTATTTGTGCTTTCAGCGGTAGGCGACGTGGCCGTCGACAACGAGACGCCAGTGGTGACTTCGTCAATCCGGAAAATTTACTAGCTCAGTCTTTGAAGATGCTCATAAGAGTAAGGTTTGCGTATGTACGTTCATAGGTAAGTATGCGTACGTTGTGAGTATCTGAGTTGTATTGTGTAATCACAAAAAAAAATCTAAAATTTTCACTTCTACGCTCAAAGCATGTGAATTCGAGAATTGTGGCCCGTTGGGAAAGAACAATACCTTTCCTCCCCACTATGAAGCCACTATCATGCCCACGGTTCTAAAAAAAGGACTAAATTACTATTAAACGAGCCACCTGAGCCGCATCATTAGTGCATAATTTGCATAATAGGCCGGGACTAGCACACTATGTAACATGCCGCACCAATGATTGAGCCAACCGTGAAATCCTGATCTTCTCCAGCGGCATCACAGCATTGTGTCGTCGCTCCTGAACCTTCTGATCTGCAAGCCATCGCTGCCCCCCTGTCCCTTTAAGTTTTAGATGAATTGCTTGGTAAATTAAAACTTGATGGGGAGTTTGCAAATCCGGGATTTGAGGAGTTTACGGTAGAGATAAGTGCTTTAATTATAAACCACTGATCATATTGTGTGAAAAGAGTATATTGGTTTGAAGATATGGCCAGATTTTTTTGTGATTTCAAGTGCGATATGAAGCTGAAACAAGAGTTATGCATGTCAACAAAAGAATATCGGAAGAACTACTGCATAGTTTTAAACTTTAATCCACTTGGAACAATTTGGTGCGACAGGATGATTTTCATAATGGACAGTTATAATGTTTCCTTGGGAGTTGGGACTCATACATTTTAGGGCCAGGCATTAATTCATCATGCATTGTTCGAAGGCAACGTATCCTATGAGAACCAGGTTCGTGTGAGAACTATGAGAACTTTAATCTAGGCCACATGATTTTGATCCAATGGTGCGCTTGAATTCAGGTGGGAGGGGGGATTTGCAAAATCACCTCCCACTTAATCATATTTTTGCAAATTTCCCCTCCCACCTCTTCCTATGCGTCCTCCTTGGATCAAGATTATGTGACCCAGATTGGAGTTCTCATACGAATCTGGTTCTCATAGGATACGTCGCCTTGTTCGAAACATGTATAATGGTAGGAAAAATGTTAGCAATAATAGGTACACTTTACATTTTGTATCCGCAATTGTGATTCTTTTCACAAATCTCTATCTATGCACAACTAACGTTCGAAGTTTATGGAAAACAAACCATGAATTCCATATTCATATGTGTAAATGGAACTGAACGATATCGGGAGAAGTTGCTAGAAGATTTAGATAACTTGAAACGGGAATGGAAAATGCAGAGCATCTGTTGACGGGTTGTAATTTTGCAAGGCATGTACTAGAGCAAGTTTGGATCTGGACAGGAATTGCAGGCACACAGCTGTGGGATGCACACGAGCAGGGAGTTGCGCCATGGTTGATTGAAAACACGAGCTCCATGAACAGGTCTCAAAGTAGAAAAGCTGCAGGAGTCATCCTGTATACGTGGTGGAACATTTGGAAAGAACGCAATCGCCGCATTTTCGAAAACCAGCAGAGAGACCATATCCAGGTGGCCCTGATGGCAAAGGAGGAAATCGTCCTTTACAGGTTGGCGCATGGATTGCAGGTGCACAACGTAGGCGCAAATATGACTGAGGTTGAATCTTAGCGGGGGATTGTGGGACTCCATTTTGCTTTTAGTTTCTCCTTTACTACGGCCAGCTTGTTGGCCTTCGGAATTATCATTTCACTGTTTCTTTATTTGGCTCTAGGCCTAGCGAGTCAGCTTGGGGCTGCCTGTATGAAACTTTGTTATTTTTCTTTGTTCTCTTTTCTCCTATCTTAATGAAAGGGCAGCGCACCTGCCAATTTGCGTAAAAAAAAAATAACTTGAAAGGGTGGAGAATTGGTAACCTTTTAAGAGTACATTTTTGCGGTTGCATTCGACAATATAGAATTCTTTTTTTGAAAAAAAATACTTTACTCCCCTCAACTATGGACTGAATTCAGGTAACCCATGAACTATTAAACTCTGAACTCTAATATCCGATTTTACCCTCACTTTTTTGACTTTGTGATTTTACACTTGGTTTTTCAACGTGAAGCCAGAGTTTACCCAACTGGAGGTAAAATCGCAATAGAATTGTGATTTTATCCCTACTGAAGATAAGATCTGGCTTCATGTTAAACAACCAGGGGTAAAATTACAAAGTTGAAAAATTGAAGGTAAAATCACAATTAAAGTTCAAAGTGAGGGTAAAAACACAATTTTAAAATTTTTACATAACTCCCTCGACTTTTAAAACCAGTTCACTTTTCTCCTTTAATTAGCCTCAAACCTAAACCACTTTTCCTACGTGGAATATCAACTTTCTTCTTCCTATTTTTAACACGTCACCATTTTTCTTCCCTCTCTCTCTCTCTTTCTCATCTCCATCCAACATCACCCTTCTTCTCCCCATCTTTGCCAAACCACAGTCGGAGTGGCCTCCCTCATTGAGCCCCAATGGTTCTTGGCCCCAGAACTAGCGAGCGTCGCCATGGGATAGGAGGAGAAAGACAAGGGTGGGTTGATGTGACACTCCTTCTCCCCATCTTTGCCAAACCACGGTCGGAGTGGCCTCCGTCATTGAGGCCTAAGGGTTCTTGGCCCCAGAACTAGTGAGCGTCGCCATGGGAGAGGAGGAGAGAGACAAGGGAGTGTCGCCAGGTGAGTGGCGGTAGTGAGGAGTTGCCGAAGGAGTCAAGGAAAAGAAAGGTGATCGTGCAGAGAAGGGGAGAAGTGACATGGCAAAGAGGGGGAGAAGAAGGATGATGTGGCAGGCCACACGGCAACACCACTATCCGTGCATACAAAAGTGGTTTAGATTAGTGGCTAAAGGTGCATACTAAACCAGTTTTGAGAGTTCACAGGGTTAAGTAAAGTGCTAGAAGTTCAAAGGATTATATATGGACTCAAGCCACCATTGCGGAGAGTAAAGTGGACATATCTACAAGAACATTTGTTTCAGTCTCACCTCTACAGCTTTTTTATGATTTTTTATGTTTCCCTAAACCCTAAACATCTCGAAATGGTCCTCAATAATTACGTACCCTTTAATGTTGCCCGAACATAAATCATAGTCCCTAAGCTTTTTCTCCGGAAATGCTGTCCGTCCGACTGGAGCGTGCGACTCCGGTCCGACCGGCATGTAATCACCGTTGCTTGATGTGTGCAACTCCATGTGCTATGCATATAGCCGTCCAGATGCTGTGGTCGGACTGGAGTGGGACGCTCCAGTCGGATGTATAGCACTACTCCTTTTTCTCACCCCTTTTCTCATGGCGTGACTATGTTTTCATGGCGTTGGGATATAACAAGGACAATTAGGTGATGCAAAACAAACTTAAATAGTAATTATAGTATGGTGAAGTAGTGTTTGGAGCAGTTGGAGGCAAATTTAAACGAGTTATATGTTGGTCGCTCCGGCTGTCTAGTCGATATATTAAAACTAATTAAATCTCTTTTTCTTTTGCCAAAAACTAATTTTGCAAGTGTTAAATTCTTGGTTATGTTTATACGAAAACACTTTTAAGATGCAAGTGGGTTCTTATAATTTTTTTTCTCTAAAACCAAGCATTTTATCTTGGACATTATTCTATCCGAGGAGGAATGTTTATGCTTGTACAACGTAAGTCTTTAATATCAGTGGTTAGCATTTGTGACAGATAGATTAGGCAAGAACTCAAAACCCACTTGAGGGAGCTGAGTCTTCGTTGATATTGGAGATATTTGTTCCACAAGGTACCGTTTTAGGGTCTGTTTGGTTGCCAACCAAGCTTTACGACACTGCTTTTATGGTGACGCCGCGGCCGTGGCGTCGAAAATCGACAACATTAGCTTTACTATTTGCGGCGTCAACTTTTAGCTAGACAAACTGTGGCATGGATCCAAAAGTCTTCGTTTAATTGCTTAATTTGTTGTCATCTGATAAGAAATTACATAGATAAGATCTATTAAATATGTACAGTATGATATATCCCTAACAATAGAGAAAAATCGGATATTCCTGGCAACAAAGAAACCACCGGTACCATTTCTCTCACACATTTCTAACGGCATTTTTGGTTTTCTTTCACCCGCGCTGACTAGGAGACAATACTCCCGATTCCAATCTCGGTCGGACGCACGTGGCCCTCCTACCCGAGTGACACGAGTAAAAGATAGGATGACCCCTGCTCTCCCACGGTGCCACCAGTCGTGTCGATTCTACCGTGCTCTCCATCCACTCCCAGGCCCCAAGCAACGAACCCAGATAATTAATATTTAACGCAAATCCCCATACGGCCCCACCTGCTAGCACGCGAGTTCTATCCGTTTCTAGCCAATGACACGCGGGCCCTAGGCTTCGCCGACACGACCCATCCTTACGCAAAGCACATGGCAAATAACAAATCGGGAAACCCAAAGCGGCAAAGGGAGACCACGAGCCGGGGCGAGGCCGGCCACCACCATCACAAAGGCCACCACCGTTCGCCTCTCCTCCCTCCCATCTTTTCGCGCACCTTCTCTCCGCATCACGCAGGCGGGCCCAACCCTTTCCGCCCCGCGCCGCGCACCGCCGTCCGGCGAGGAGGAGTGGGGGAGTGCGCCGCGCCATGGCGTTCCTGTTCGGCGCCGCCCTGGGGCTGGTCCTCGGGGTGGGCGTCGTTATGCTCTTTGCGCGCCTCGAGAACGCGCGCGCCGAGCAGCGCCGCGAGCTGGTACGTGCCTGCCGCCGATCGACGGGCCCCCAATTTCACTCTGATTGCTCGCTGGGTGTACTAGTTTGGTTTAATTCGATTTGGTGGATGTTTGGTTCGTTCGGTGGTGCGTGCGTGCCTCCTCGATTCGGGAAGGTGCTCTCTCGGGGTGAGGAGGAGCTGCTAGCTTCAGAGCCTAGCGCGCGCCGCGGATTGCGGCGGACTGGAATGTTGGCGTGGCTTTCTGGGAAGCGAGGTGTGCGAGTTATGGAGCTGTGTGGAAGTCTCTCTGCTGCATTTACGCGTGCCGTATGATTGATAAGACCTTAATTGCTTGTCGCTTCGCAATTGGGATACGATTTATGAAATTTACGGGCGTGGTTGAAGAAACAGCTGCTCTTTGGGGGGAGTGGTCTTTATTGGCATCTTGAGCTGCACCCCATAGTGGTGTTTTTGATAGTTATTGTCGCTTCGGCTCTGCGTGGCTCTCACTCTGTTTTGGTAATTAATTGCAGTTCAGTTGGCAAGTGTAAGCGTGGGGAGTATTGTGTGAATTTCGTTCTGGATTATTTTCCCTTCCTTGAAATATGCTTTGGTTTTTACCGGGTGGAGAAAAGCGAATGCACTTTGTTTTTGGATCCTGCACTTGATTTTATCTGCAATATGTTACACGTCCTGATTAGGCATGGTGTGATAGGATGTAGCATGCATGTGGAACAACTTTGATTTTGAGAAAGAAAAAAAAAAAACGTTGTTCCGGGATGGCATGGGTCTGCATATTTGCAAAATTGCAGATGAGTGGAAACTGATAGAATTCTGTTGAAGAAATTAATATACGACTCGTTTTTCTCCTTAAGATGAAATTCATGTGAGTAATTATGAGATGAGATAGTATAATTTGTTCCTTTTGTCTGTTATGCAGCTTCCTAAATCATATTCTCTAAACAGAGAAACAAAAATAATTGAGATTTGATAGTTTAAATATGGCCAATGTGAACGGTTAATACCCTGAATCTGATTTGATGGCCTAAACTAAAAGATTTCAAATTCCCTGTGCAAGGTTTTGTGAGTGTTGTTGCTTGTGGTCATGTTCACTGCCTTGTCAATTTTATGAACCTAGCTAAGTGCAACGTTATTGAGACATCTGGGTTGGCTGGAGGTGCTAACGTTATTTTAAGTGCTGTAACTACATAATGCAAATGACATTTGGATCATAGCTCATGGATTCTGAATATAGCGGTTCCTAAGTTTATAAAAAAATATAAATTAAGTTTTTTCCTATTGCCAAGTTCTTGTGTGCATTAATTGATATACATTACCAGTATCTAGGATGCTATCTATGATCAACATATACTCCATGCAATTCCCAATCTAAGCTGTCCTGGAATTTATGCCGGTGGATCATTTAAGCTTAATCACCCTTAATCAGCAAAATAAGTCCCTACAATTAGTAACATTAAATAGTACTATTAGTATCGAGAATATACATCCATATTATAACTCTTATCAAGATATAGTGGTAGAAAATTATCAACTATACCTTGGGGACCTTACGATAGATCTGTCATAGATGATTCTTTGACTAATACACGAAAGCTAAAGCCTCAAACCTCTTAGTGGCTTCATGCTTGCCTGAATTTTTGAACACCCACAATGAAATACATCATGCTAATTGTTTGTAGTAAATTGCTTGAATATATCTTGATATATATTTTTTTGTCTATTTTATACTCTCATGACTTAAATTTAATATTGATAAAAACTCCTTCAATTATTAAGAACTAGTTATAACTTCCATTCAGCCCCTGCTGTATTGTGAGCAAGCACCAGGGCAAATATAAGCAACTAAAGATTGACTTCTCTGCCATGACGTTTCATCTACCTCTTATGCCTGAATTAATGTTCCCCTGCAGGCTGCTACTGTTTCATCTTTCTCGAAGTTGACTGTACAGGATTTGAAGAATCTCATTCCTCCTGAGTTATATCCGTCATGGGTTTCATTTACACAAAAGCAAAAGTTGAGTTTTTACCTATACTTACCACTCATCTTTATGTTGTCCAGCACTGTTTGTACTGATATATCTGGCTTTTTAATTTGTACAGCTTAAATGGTTGAATCATGAATTGGTAAAAATCTGGCCATTTGTGAATGAGGTACTAACAATTCCCGGATTATCACAGTATTCGATTCCTTTGATGTTCATATTGAATTCCCATACTGTTCCTCTTGAATGATATGGATAGCACTTAGGGACACAAATATGATTTTTGTAGGCTGCATCAGAGCTGATTAAAACTTCCGTAGAGCCTATTTTTGAGCAGTACAAATCATTCATCTTGGCATCCCTCCATTTCTCTAAGTTGACACTTGGCACTGTTGCCCCTCAGTTTACAGGTATGTCCTCTTTACAGAACTTTGGCTATTTCCACTGGTTTATTTGTTTGATCAATGACCTTCCTTTTAATATCCTGGTAGTGCTTGTATTTTCAGACCAATCTTCTTTATTCTTTACCATATATTCTTACCTTACCTACTATGTACAGCAAGGGACTCCAAATAGAACATGAGCAAATCACCTATCTACTATCTTAGGCTTTATTTTGTGATCCTTTTGGTTTCATTCAGTGAGTAAATGTTTCATACAAAAATGTACCCAAACACTTGAAATGGTGGATTCAGTGAAGGTTCATTCAATGGTGAAGGTTACATGCCTCATTCTGTTCAAGTACATTGATTCCACAGATGCTTCCCTGCACGTGTAGTTCATTTTTTATTCTTAATTGGAAAAAGAGAGAACTTGTGTTGAACATAGTAATAAGCTGGCAGGTATGGTTTACACATCTTGTTTGGATCCTTCAAATTAAGTCACAAACAAATTTAATGTTTCCACAATTTTTTTCTTTCCAACTCTATGCTAGCATCTCATTTCGATTTTCAACTAAAGTAACAAACAAATGTAGGGGTTGTTTGGCCGAAGCTGCCTGGCCGAAGCTGCCTGGCCCAGGAAACAACATCAGCCTCAGGCTGAGTAAATTGGACGCCTGAGATTGCTGCCTGGCCCAAGCAGCTTTCTCAGTGTCTCAAACAAACAATCCCGTAATGTTAGCGTAATTTATGTTTTTCTATCCTTAAGTTATTAATCAAACCTTTGTTTGACACATAATTTGTCTTTGTTTGAAATAACATTTCCATTGATAGGAACTTGCACTCCCCTCTTTTGGTAGAAACAAGATTTGCTCTCACTATAAACAAACGCCAAGGTACCTAAGTTTTTGTGCTAGGCTTGCTTGATCGAATGTGAGGTCGTATATTTGTTGGATTGATCCTTCTCGGGTTCTTCTCTACGTACACCTTCTGTCAGCCGGTCATTTGATATACATTGTTGTAGATTTGATGTACATTTGCTTCCCATCGTCAATGAGCACAAAATTGATTTGTTACTGTCAAGAAGACGCCCATCTATTCTGTTTTTCCATTGAGTTATTCCACTGGAGAGGATCCACTGCTTGATCGGTGCTTTCAACCCTCCAGCATTGGTATTGATAACAAGAGTTACCTAGTAAGAATATCACACAGTTCATGCTTTTTGCGCACATCAGGCCCATCGACCAGCAGGGGCAGGGTGGTCGACGGCACAGAGTCCCCCAAAATGTTGGGGTCCCAAATTCCTAATCTTGCTTGAGGAAAATATGGAAGGCCAATACATGAGGCCTTGAGTCCTACTGATTCAAGTCTTCTGCCGAGGCCTTGAGTCCTACTGATTCAAGTCTTCTGCCGGAAGCCACACGGCTGTTTATCTCTGTCCAGTCGCGTTCTGCGAACACCACAGCATCGCTGGCAGTAGGAACACCCAGTTGCGATTGCCGGGTCAAGGGTTCGGCGACTCTCCGCCCTTACGCACGATCGACGATGCCCGCACGCACAGATGCATTCCATCTTCTTTCCGTTTTCCTTTTATCTTGTTGTGCTAAGAATCTAATCCCTAAGGCTAAGGCTGTGCATTTTTTAGGAGACTGCTTGTTTATCAAACAGGCCTCGATCCTTGAAGTCTTCTAGAAATAGGAAGTATGACTATGATTCTGGGTTTGAAAAGCCTAAGAAGAAACAAAGACTAGATAGCTCAACCTCGAAAGAGTGTCTAGATTTGTCGTGAAAGAGTCTCAATTTAACTCTGAAAATCAAACTTGGATGCTAATGTTTGGTGCCTGATGAGGGCTACATTTTACATTTTTGCACCGGGGCCTCAAATTCTTGTAGACAACCCTGGGCACATGTATTCACCTTCTTAGTCTTTAGTTTAAATGGATTGTGAAAATAATAAAATGTCCCGGACTCCTTTATATTGAGGAATTCATTAATTACTTGAGTCCTCACAATGTTTGGGGTCATAAACTATGATATATTATATGCATAAGAACAGACGTCGGCCAGGTGTTGGATCAGAATGAGAACATTCTCTTTTTCTGATATGTCTTTATCAATTGTTATCTATATTGCAACCTCTTAATATTTGCACTTGCATCATTTTTTTAATGAATTCACTTGCTACCTCGGTTTCCAGTTAGGCCATGAATCTGGACACTTGTCCAGACTCATAGCCAGAATGACAAGTAATTTGGAACGGAGGTAGTACACATGATGGCAACATTCTTAACAAATATCATGATGCTTAAGAATGGGGGAAGTTGTTGCTAAGTCCCAGCATGGAGGAGATAAGTGGGGCTAAGAATCCAGCATGCGGCATAGTTCTCCCAAGGCCATCGCCATCGCCACGGCTCTGGCATGGTGCCCCTGCTCAAATATGATGGTGGCAATCTAGATAGGAAGGGGATGATTCAGGGCCCATGCGTCGCCTTGGAATAGTGGGGCTTGTCGCTAGTTGCTCCCTTTTCAGGCTAGTGGGCCGACTGCTTATTGTGTTGTGGCCATTGATGCTCCTATTTCCCTTTTTTCTCTACTATACACCCTCTGATTCAAAATAAGTCATTTTGGTTAATGACACGGTCTTCAAGGTCACACTTTGTCTAGAAGTCAGTGTATTATGTTTCAAGAAAAATGGACCGTATATTTTCTAAGGAAAAAAGTAGTCTTCATATTATGAAAGATCTTCTTGATTCCTCACGTGCAAAATAAAAGTACTTGATGTATATGAATCCAATAACATTGATCTCACATTGTAAATCTGCATAAATAGGCATACAATGATTGATGGTTGACGTTACAAAAAGTATGACCAACGAGAATCCAAAAATGACTTGTATTTTGGATCGGAGGGAATATGTGAGTGTGGCATTCATCTCGCCTTAATCACCTACGCCATAAGGTAGTGGGCTGCCGCAGCTCACCTCTTCACCTTAAGAACTATATTTGTAAAGTTGATAGAATAACTATTTTTCTTTGAATATATTGATGGCTGTCGTGTGTATAACTGATTCTGCTGGTCAGTCAGGGCCTTTGTTGATGAGTAGACTATGAAACTATTTTTCAGGCAGCAGAAGATATCTTATTTGTTGACTAGTAAAATTTGACCTTTTCAGGAGTTGAAATCCTGGAGAGTGATAATTCTTCCGTCACCATGGAGCTTGAGATGCAGTGGGATGGCAATCCCAACATTGTACTTGATATCCAAACAACACTTGGTATCTCACTTCCTGTACAGGTAAGTTACAATTGTTCTGCATTGAAACGGATGAGGGTTCAAAATATGACTTGAAATCGTCCCCCTTTGTTTTTTTTTTCTTCTGTTTATTCTCTTTGCTTATTTGGGACGTACACAAAAACTTTTCTGTTCTATATATTATTCTTTTTTCTTTTGCAGTAACACAAATTTACTTGATCACATAGTCACTAATTCAGATTGCACTTCAAAGATATCATGCTTTATGGTTAATGTGACATTATGTATTCATGATGATTGCATGCCATTGTAGATTGCACCTCAAAGATACCTTTGTGCATACTCCTTTGGCCCATTGTTGCTTGGTATCCTGTACCTTTCTTTCAACTACAAATATATGAGGAATTTATATCTGTAACATGAGAATTACAGCACTATACTTTTAATATGAAGTAATTCAATGTTCTTATTTATTTTGTTCGGAAGTCAAGTGATAATTAGAGAAGTGAACCAAGGTGCTTCTGTGTGCGTTTGTTGCTAGTGTTCAGCAGTGCTCTTTCTCTGCCATGTCTTAATTGCCAAATCATTCTCTTTCTGGCAACTGCCATGTTATCTTAGTCCAATGCATTCACATCACACAAACCATAGAAAACCTTTTTGATTCGCACCCTTCTCTGACTCTGCTACGCTCCAGCTTGTGTCCTAGGTTGCTTGGACATATTACGAGGTAGTTTCTGAGTGGCCAAGGCCGTGGCTGGAGTCATGGTGGCTTGATCGGCCATCATAAGTTAGCAGATGTAGTTGAAGAACTTAGAGGGGTCAATAACAAAACATTGAGTAGTCAAGCAATATTTAATTATAAAAAGTTATGTACCAAGTAGTCAAGTCTTTTATATGCTCCCCTTCGTTGATCCCGAGTTATAATCAAAGTAAGGATCACCCTAAAACATGAAGCAGACTCTACTCTTTGCTACTCTTCCTGGATTCCTTTTTAATTATGTCCCTTCTGGAGTTCTGCATCTTGGACAGCTCCTGCAGACTCCTTCATAAGCTTCTGTCCGTTCTTTTGCTCATCCAGCCCTATGCATTCTTTTATAATTTCCCTCAAAAAGACTGCACAACATGTTCCATCTCCAGTTGATCTTCTTTCTTCCCTCAGCATACCTGCCACTCTCTGACTCCCCATATATTCCTCTGATGAAGCAATCTCAGTGGCAATACATTTTCTGTGCTTTTATGTTGCCTTGAAACATGCTGATGATTGCCAAGAATATACTCCTTCTGGGGACTTGTTCCTATCGCAACAATGTATGGTGCAAGGATGGAAGAGATAGGGAACACAGGCTTCAGGTTGCAATTGTCGTCAGTTTGGGATGAGGTTATGGCGAAGCTTGGTAACTTGGTAACAGAGTGGTGTGCAATCAACAGTGCAGCTCAAGGAATTTATGAACTTTCTTTTTAAGGAAGAAAGAAACAAAATCTTATGGCATCTCATGAAGGGTAGCATTTGTATTCACAATAACTGCATTATGCTGTTAACCCCACACCCAACAACAACAAAACCCCACCCAAGGGGATCGGATCTATGCGTAGCATTGAAAAGAAGATGTATCATGGTTTGCAGTGTCCAAAGTTATGTCTTTTTTGTTTGAGGTGCTTATTCAAAACACAAAACAGCGAGCAGAGTGTTAAAACTCCCTAGTATCATGTAACATATACTATTTATTATTTTCGTTTGGAAATATCGATAAGCATGGAAGCAGCTGCTGGATCACAGAGATTTTCATCTTTGCACGCTAGTTTCAATATTTGGCCACAGACCACAATTTTCTTCAAAAAGTATGAAACAGTGATTTAAATAAATAAGTACATACTTGATCTCCACGTCAAAAAAAAAAGGTATATACTTTGATGCTATAATGGATCTACATGTCCATATGTGTATCATGGAAAGAAAAATGTTGTTGCAGTTGTCTGAAATATCAAAATTGAACTTTGCTTGATGTTGAGTAAACACTATGATTAACCTTACCATGTGCAATCTACTAATGTGTTTGTAATTACCCTTTGTGTGTTCAGGTGAAAAATATCTCCTTCACAGGAGTGTTCCGGCTTGTATTCAAACCCCTGGTGGCCGAGTTACCTTGTTTTGGAGCTGTCTGTTGTTCTCTTAGGGAGAAGGTATCTCAGTTTATGTCAGCTGTAACTATTTTATAAATGATCTTGGAAGAAGGCATGATAGTCATTATATTGATTGCAGAGCAAGGTTGATTTTACCCTCAAGATCATTGGCGGCGAAATGACTGCAGTTCCAGGAATTTCTGATGCAATTGAGGTTTTCTTCGTTTATCACCAGCTATCTTTCTAATATGTACCACTTCATAAATTAAATTTGTTAAGTAATTCAGGGAACTATTCGTGATACTATTGAGGATACACTGACATGGCCGAATCGCATAATTGTTCCCATTGTACCTGGAGATTATAGGTAATTCACTTTATTTATTATATGGTAGGATATATTATTTTGCAAGTAGTATTGAGAACATACCTTCTCTTTTAGTGACCTGGAGCTCAAACCTGTTGGGGTATTGGAAGTTAAACTTGTGGAAGCTAGGGACTTGAAGAATAAAGACCTTGTGGGAAAGTCGGACCCTTTTGCTGTGCTATACATACGTCCATTGCGTGAGAAAACAAAGAAAAGCAAGACAATTGTAAGTAAGTTGCATTCTCTTGGTTGAGACAGATGGATAGCAGCCTGACTTTATTCTTCTGCAGAACAATGATTTGAACCCCATCTGGAATGAGCATTATGAGTTTGAGGTCGAGGACATTTCTACGCAGCATCTTACAGTTAAAGTTTATGATGATGAAGGGCTCCAGGCATCAGAGATCATTGGCTGTGCTCGAGTTAGCTTAACTGATCTACAGCCAGGAAAAGTGAAGGATTTATGGTTGGATCTTGTGAAGGACTTGGAAGTTCAAAGGGATAAGAAACCCCGTGGTCAGGTTAGCATCTGCACTTTGTGTTTCTTTTAGGAAATGTAATTTTGTTGCATTTATTTGTTGTGATTGTGAATGTATCCACATACATGGAAAGATCACAACTGACTAAAGAACACTCCTTCCACTTTAATTTCGACAATCAGCTTTCCTTTCCAAAACTTTGACGTAATTACAGTAGGATAGGCTCCTGCCGGCGCCTTGCCACCGTGAATCTGCTTTATTCCTGTGCCCTTGGATTTTCTGAGCAGATATGCCTTTCATTGTTTATACCTTACTTCCTCTTTTCGCTACTACCTTGCACAATGTTAACTCGTGGATCCAGCCTGTCAGTGTAGTTTTTAGCGGTGGCAACAGGTGAACCGCAAGGTACTCTTTGGAACCCTCAATCCACGAAATGAACTAGAGTGTGAGTTTTAAGTCCATTTGTATGTTAACTAGAGAGGGTACAGAGTCAACCCTCTTGCAGCCGTATTGCCTTCCAACCACCTATGTTACCCTGGATGTCCTGCTTCGCTGCTCTACCCTAAATCTGTTGTAAACTGTAGAAGCCTAAATTTAGCGATTTTCCTACAAATGTTGCGGAAGTAGAGGTGGAGCATTGCTAACTATGTCAAAATTTTGTGCGTATAACTATATTAAAATTAGTTCATTTTATGCATAATGTTACTGGAGAGCAATTAGTAAAATGAGCAGAGAATTGACTGCCATAAGATTTGGAAAAGAAAAACTAAAACAGCATCATGGTAATAACAAACAGCAGTTACAATGTGATGTAAAAACCGCTAGAGCATCATGGTAATGACTCATGATTTTGCTTGTTCCTCAGGTCCACGTGGAGCTCCTGTACTACCCTTATGCTAAACATGAAGGGGTTTCCAACCCTTTTGCTAATCAGGTTCAACTAACTTCTTTGGAGAAGGTGCTCAAGACGGAGTCTAATGGATATGATGTTAAACAGAGGAAAAATGTTATCATGAGAGGAGTTCTTTCTGTAACTGTTATATCTGCAGAGGACTTGCCACCAATGGACATCGGGGGCAAGGCTGACCCATTTGTCGTCCTGTACTTAAAGAAGGGTGAAACGAAAAAGAAAACAAGGGTTATTATCTGTCCCTGTCTTACTCTAATCGTTTTTATATTGTTGGGACATCATGATTTGTACTATTTTTTATGGCCTAATGGCGTCAAAACAAAAATGGAGGGAATATGCTCTGTTTGACCATTTTCTTTTTCATCACCGACTTGATATTATTGCAGGTTGTGACAGACACGCTAAATCCAATATGGAACCAGACATTTGATTTTGTCGTAGAAGACGCGCTGCATGATTTGCTCATGGTAGAAGTATGGGATCATGATACATTTGGGAAGGTGAGTTCTTATCCTTGCATGCTGTTTTCATCATTAAGCATTAGTCACTAGACGAAACCATTTAGCTGTTCGAATTATCGAACTGATGGAATACTTGTACAAGAGGCTACTTGATATGCCTATTACTGTTTATGTGGTTTCAGTAAAAAAAAATCCTTGGTTGATAAATGAAATATTTTTATTGCGTATATGCCAAGAATGACCAGTCACTGCATTTTGATTGATTATACTAGTGGAGAATTTATTGCTGGTGATTTCTCATCACGACAGCTAAGTTCAGCTGGAACTCTGTGGTGCTCTTTATTCCCGGAATGTGAAACTGTCTTTCTGTCATTGTTATTTTGTGAAATAATATCTGGTCCTGTAATTCTCGTGTGCTAACATTACCTACTTTTTGTTGCAGGATTACGTAGGGAGGTGCATCTTGACGCTGACAAGAGTTTTACTTGAAGGCGAGTTCCAGGATACCTTTACGTTGCAAGGTGCTAAATCTGGGAAGCTGAACGTGCACTTTAAGTGGACGCCACAGCCAATCTACCGTGATCGTGACCGCGAGTGAACACTGTACAGATATTTTATGAAACTGCAGAGATTCAATGCCTGTACATTAGTTGTTTCAGCACACGAATACACAGTTCTTATAGCCAGCCACGTGAAGAAAATGGACAAAACGTAGTTTCTCCTGGAATCCATCTGCCAGCAGATGAAGTGTGTAGCATAAACAATGTAAAATTCTGGAGTCGTGAATAGGAAAAGTTAAGTTCCTTACCTTGAAGCATCGGTTGTGAGATATGTTCAATTATAGGAAATAATACCCTTAACGAGATGGGTTTTGTATGGTGTTTCCTGGCCTTTTGTGATGTTTTGTTTCTGTATAATTTGATAAATTCAGATGCCAGAATTTCCCATGAGTCGCTGCAGTAAAAAACATTTGTCAACGTCCTCATTTGGGGTGTGCCGTGGATTCATCTCGATCTTTACTCATTTGAGGGAGCACGAGAACGGTAGATGATGGACCAACTAAAAGAGTGAAATGTTACTATTTCTTAATTGGGAAAATAAGCCTCTCCTTATTTTAGGGCCCGTCTACGTGTGGATGCCAAGCCCAGGAGGACGCGCACGCACTTGTAACAGTGACTTTTGTTAATCTTTTTCACAGCTTTGTGTAAATCTACTACAATTACATTTTCTGAATATAAATAACCAAGAAATTATAGATAAACTTAAAATATTCCACTTTGCTTGTCATAAATTGTCAATAATTTTATACACATTGGTGAGAAAAGTTTTAAAAGTTGTCTCATAATATAACATTTATGTGAAAATGACGGGTAGGGTTTAAATATAGTGGTTGGTTTCATAATTACAACTTATATACGATACTTGAAACATGAACCGAATCGATCATTTATTCTTTTCGTTGGTATGCCACTGTAAAACATTGCAAGGAACCTTTTTCCACTTGTCATAATTTCTCCAGAACACTCATGGAACATGTCATCCATAAAACGTTTTGAAATAAATAGCTTTCTTAAATGGGCATCGATGGAAAATTTCAAGAAGTTTGGTTCCATGAAGTTCCACTGTTCATTCGTTTGGAGAACACAACAAATATAGAGATCATTGAGCTAACAGGTGTACAACAGGAGGCTAAGCAGATGAGAAAATATGCTTATATTTCAACGAACATATCTTGTAGCAGCATTATCTTGAATTGAATGAGTACAAAGCACAAAGCACAAAGCAGTCAGACTTTAGTTACGTGGCGTTGTGCTTATATTCCAATGATAATGCAAGTCTGACTGCTTATATTCCAATGATAATGCAAGTCTGACTGCTTTGTGCTTTGTGCTTTGTACTCATTCAATTCAAGATAATGCTGCTACAAGATATGTTCGTTGAAATAGTTACACCACAAACATATTATATTACCCTCGCAAAAAAAAAAACATATTATATTTTACAACCCCATATATATCTTCTTTTCAAACAATAGTTAGCAACGACAAATATATTTCACATCGGCACACTAATAATACTACACATCCAACACCAATGATCCAATACAGTTACAGACTATTTCTGTACATGGGACCTATACAAAGATCACTGAAATCACTAAAGGCCACAGCAGCCACATAATAATTTCTCTCCCACAAGATCCTTCATCAGTCAGCTGTTACAACACTCAGGCAACTAAGAGAACTTGAATTGTGTTTACGTATTTGTATTTGGACAGAGGAGCTACTTCAAGGCTAAAGAATGTCAATCCTATATATACAGAGTCTTCAGCGGGCAGATTGAAGTTTAAGGCATATCCAAGTCAGAAATTATGTATTTGTATTCGTAATGCAGAGGTCATATATGGTATGAAAAGGATGAGGTCAAGGAACAGGGGATCCGGGTCACTGCAGCCGGTTGCTGCTGGAGCTTGTGGATGTCCTTCACGATGTCAAACACCGCTTCTGGTTGTGCTAGCTTCAGCGCATTGCGGGAGTATCTCTTGAGCTCATCCACATCTGTACTAAACCACCGGGCAACCTGCCTTGCAGCCTCTCTTGGGTCCTTGGAGAACACACCAGCACCGTTGTCCACGACATAAGGCACATTACCAACTTCCTGCAGAGGATGAAAACGTTGCTTAGGTTAGGTTCAGTAAACAAGGTTAGGGGACAGAAGAAGGTTCAAATTGCCACAATACCGAGACAAGCACAAACCTGTCCAGGGATGAAGTCGTTGAGGATAATAGGAAGTCCTCTTATCAACGCCTCTGCAATGGTACCAGGACCAGCCTGCATATGCCAAGGACATACGTATCGATCAGTAAACAGTAACGCTGCCAGAAGTTAACAGTTAATAAGAAGCATAAGCATGATAGGCACCACCAACAAACCTTTGTGATGATGCAGTCACAAGCGCCCATCCACTTCTCCATCTGCTTTTCGAACCCTCTGATCTGAAGACAAAACAAAACCGTGTGAAACGTCAGCCACAACCAGAAACAACTGTGGGTACAAAAGATATCCCGTCTGAAATGCGCATCTAGGTAGGGCATCCTCCTCCTAGATTCCGCATATTTGTGTAAGGTACTACCTTGAGAGGGACCTTCCATCTCCGGGACTGCAGGGTGGACTGCAGCACCTGATTCCTGCCGCACACGACCACAATCTGCCCAATCGGCCGGCGTCTCCGGTAATCGTAGAGCTCCTTGCCGAGGGCCGTCGCGGTCTCCTCCACTGGACCCATCCCCTCGCCTCCTCCCATCAGCAGAACGGCAGGCAGTTCAGGATCCAGTTCAAGTTCTTTCCTGAGCTCGTCCTGTGGACCAAGCAGAGTTAAGCTGGTGTGACAAGCAATGCAACAATGAGAAAGTTAGCCAAAATCGGTGCAAGCGAAGCGGACCTTGTCGAGCACGGCACGGCAGAAGGAGGGCCTGATTGGCAATCCGAACACGCGGACTTGTGATGGCTCGAGTCCCCGGAGCAGGGCCCTCTTCGCCACCTCGGCCGAGGGGCAGTAGCACCTTGTCACGCCATGGTGGAACCTGAACAGATTATTAACCCAGTATAAGCGGCATGTCAAGATTGATTAATTCAAGTGCCAAGACCACAGACAAACGAACATAAGAACAGCAACCCCTTTCGATGGTTACCATGTCGGGTGGCAGGTGTTGAGGTCGGTGATGACGGTAACGAAGGGCACCTTGGGCTGCAGGCTCTGCCACTTGAGCACCCACAGCGGGATGTGCTGCATAAGCGGGTGCACGCTGATGATAATGTCCGGCTTGTACTTCATGATCCCGGCCACCACCTCGCTGAAACAAAGCATGATCCATTCCTCATATATCAGAACTGATAAACTCTCTTGTGACTAATCAACAGTTCAACGCTACACCGATCAGTAACAACGAAGTTCAGAACTGATCGGGCAATGTTGCTTGCTGCTGCCGAATCGAGATTCACTTTGATGAATTGAAGCTGAAGCATGATCGTACTTGGCGTAGAAGTAGGCGAGCGCGGCGAGGTACATGCCGTGCACCCAGCGAGGGGAGGTGCCGTGGAACGCCACCTTCCAGAGGCGCACGTGGCGGATCATGAACTTGTACGACCGCTCCATGTCGTTCAGCGGCCAGCCGCCGTACTCCTTCCCCAAATCCCTCACGAACACCTGTCGAATTCAGTTCCGTCAGCGGCAAAATCGATATATCGGTCGAACATTCAGAGGAGCTCGATCGTCATCAATATTTTCTTGGCATTATATATCGTGACCTGGTACGCGTCGCCGAACTGGAGGCGGAAGGCGTCGCGGAGGGCCTCGGCGGAGGCGCGGTGGCCGCCGCCGGTGTCGCTCATGAGGATGAGCACGTTCTTCTTGTTGGCCCCCTTAATGATGCCGGGGAGGGTGACGGCGGCCTCCTCCGAGAGCGCGGCGGCGAGGCCGTCCACGGGCAGGCCGCCGCCGCCGTCGTAGAAGGCGCAGCGGAGTGGCTGGTACAGCTGGCCGAGCACGCCGCCGAGCACGGCGTCGCGTATGGAGCGCCGGGGAGAAGCGACCGAGATCACCATGGCGGCGCGCGTGGTGTTGCAGGGCCGGGCAGAGGCCGGAGGAGGAAGAGGGAAGGGAAGAAGGTGGCGAGGGAAGGACGAGAGGACGGAGCTCTCTTTATTGTCAGTGCCGAGTGCCGTGGGGGATGGATGGGCCGTTTCATTGGAGCCCCTCGTCATCTTGCTCTGCCGAAGCCGAGCCCTCCTGGAATCAAACGGGTAATATTCCATCTAGTTGCCGACGTCCTCTCCAATGTCACGCAAGATTGACACTAGATTTAAGATGTTACATGATGATGTTACTGGTTGTAATTTAGCAGTTCCTCCATACCATTTTTGTGAGAAATTAAATTGACCTCACCGCACATGAAACTTCCATTTTCAGAAAAACAAAATGGTCAGCCTCATCAGAAGAAGCTAGGTGAGTCGTTTTTTACATCAACCAATTCACTAAGATTGAAAGACATATTCTTCAAAAAGAAATCCATGCTAATTACAAAGGATGGTGATATCATGCTCATGGTTACGTGTGCAATTGTGTAGGTAGCTCGTTTAGAAATGAACTTCATGGTAGCTTGCTTTGTGTGTAACTTAACAAAGAGAGACATTTTACACAAACAAGAGTTGTCACACGCTACTTGAGGTGTGTGACTTTTAGACTGACATGGGACATCCTAACTCTCCTGTTTGCATCTTGCACATCGCTAACTCTCATTTTTCAATTCAAAAAAAAAACTCTCATTTTTCAAAAGAATTTGAGCGTCTGAGGATGTATCTGCAATTACAGCAACGAGGGTGCTGCACATGAAAAAGCTGAGTTTCTTGCTGCCAGGACCAGGAGAGGCACAACAGACCAAAGCGACTCTGCTACAAAAGCTCCGTGCGGCAGCTAAAACCACCATGAGCATTTCCACAAAAACACACAAAAAAAAATGATCACAGAGGACACTGGTGGCGAGACAGACAGGCATAGGGCGAGGAAGTCGCGTGGAGGGGATGATTCCGCGGGAGATGCCAGGATTATGCTACGGTGCCTGTAATCTGTACCCTGTTCTCCAGCCATCATCGCTCCTTTTCCCAGAGTTTCGGTAGTAATTATTCCTTGATTGGAACTCAGGTTTCATTCGAGTTTAAATGAGCCAGTGTGTTGCGAATCAATCAAACACGACTTAATTCGCGAATGGATGTAACAAAATTTCCTGAACTCGAATGAGCTCATTTGCGAAATTATCTGACAGAGAGAGCGGACAACAGATACTGTTAATACCATTCAGCTTTAGTTTTTTAACTCATTCAGAGAACTGCCTGTGTGGCTACCGCGAGGATCAAATATACTGGTCTTTCTTTGTTTTGCGTACGACTGAAGAGAGAAAAAGAAGAGTAGTTATATTCGTACTTTTCCGAGATGGGGTGAAAATGAAGATGAGCGGTTGGTCCGGTCGTTTGATGCGAATCAGTCGATGGAAGATCCCTTTCCACGGAGTGGGAGATTCCGGTAACAATCTCCAAATGCGAATACCCCTGGCGAGCTGCATTAAAGAATGAGTAAATTTTTTATGGAATCGGCCCATCCAGTTAGAGCCTCTAACTAAACAGGGTATTTCGTATTTATAGTTAATTGTTTTTCCGATGCTAAGCGACATGAAGCACATATGATCACTTCATCGATCTTACGATCTTGTTTATAAGGATAGACTTTTTTTTCTTGCATTTATAAAATGAGTCAATGTCACAATGTGTTTTCCAAAATAAAAAAAAGCTTTTATCCTTCAGTAATGTGCTTTTAGTGCTTTTGAAAATCAACCAAATTCTAAAGTGACTTTTCGCGAAATGTCCAAGAGGAAACACAAATTATATGCCTTCGATCAGCAACCCCAAGGAATGGATATGAAAGCAATCGTGCGTGAAGGAAGCATGTTATGTTATATGAAGGAGGATGGAAATCGAAGAACAAACCTACCGGTGTCTAGCCAAGCTATTTTCGAATAGCAGAGAAATGGAGAGATATAGGCAAGACCTGCAATAGGATAGATGCATTGTACTTTGACATTGGTTGTGCAAAATTTGTAATAGATTCTCTGAATATATAATTAGACTAATATTGGAATTTTTCTAGGCATAAATATCCTCCAGACCTCAAACAAAAAAGAAGGGAGATTGATATATTATTCGCAACTCTTGGTGTCACATTTGGATCATACAGTTTTTTTTCCGATTACACAGCACAACTCAAACACTCACAACGCATACTACACACTCACCTCTATGAACACACGTATATAAACCCTATCCCTATGAGCATCTTCGAAGACTGAGCCAACATTGTCGCAAATTACCGAATTGTTTGGACGTTAGGGAAGTGCAGTTCGTTCTTATTCTACATGACATGGTTGTACATGGTTGGTCGCAAATGGTTCTATTTTTAAGAAACTGGAGCGGCAAGCCCCGACAGATTAATATATTGATAATTAAAGTTATGAGTTAGATAAAATAAAAGGCTAAAAGAACACAAAAAAACTAAAAAATTTACAAATTGTCGTGAATCCATTGTTTCAGCTGATCAAATGCTTATGTTTAGCTCCATATATAATTATATTGAGCTCTCAGAAAAACGTGTCTCGGCATCCTTGAACTATTGGATCAATATTTTTAAAATCCAATCATTTCCTGTGGTCCAAATACTTCAGCACATAACTATGATGGTATCCATGTAAAATAGGACATCAAGTTGTCTCTTCAGCACTTTAATCAATGAGAAAAATCTGAAGATGACGTGGGGCTATCATGCCAATTGATGTCCAACAGGTTTTGCCAAAATTGCACCTTATGAAAATATGCATTAGGCTTTCCTCTCTTTGTAAGATTTGCGCTCAAAAACATATGACTCCAGATACATATTTCTCCTTTGTAGCATGCTCTGCATGCCCCTGATGTTCACCCTATCTTGAAGTAGGAACCAGAAGAAGACTTGATGCGTGGGCTGACATAACTACTTTCATAGCCACATAAAAGTAGGATCAACGTGTCAGTGACCTCGCATCACTTTGCATATGGCTCTTCAATGAATCATGTTTTGCTAAACCCCCACTTCGCATATCATGATACCCCCTTTGTCCTAAAATATTTGTCATTCTGGCACTATATCAGATTCATTGAACATTCTCTGAACCTAGACAACTTGTCCGTTCAGATTCATTGAACATTCTATGAATCTATACACCTGAAAACACTCTCAAAATGACAAATAACTGGGACAGAGGGAGTATATTCTTTTACTGTTTTTGTTTCATCAAATAGAGGAAGGATACCGTTTGAACCTGTGTCAAAGAAGGTAGGCAGCCTATATTTTACCAAAGATTAGAGCGATGATACAAGTTTTAGGCCCTGTTTGGATCCTCTAGATGGCTAATTCTAGCCAACTAAAACATTAGCCATTTAATTTTTTAGCACCCTATTTTTAGGATGTGCTTGTTTGGATCCCTGACTAATGTGTTTGGTTTTTGAATTTTTCTTGCTTTGTTTATATGTTTTTTGCTTTTTTTATATGTTTAGTCACTTTTAGGAGGATTGAGGTGACTAGGAGCTAAAAGTTTAGAAGGTGGGCTGCCTAAAAGTTTAGTCACTTTTAAGAGGCTATATTTGGATCCAAACTGACTAAAATTAACCAACTAAAAGTTTTGGAAGTGGATCAAAACAAGGCCTTAAGGTAGACTAGGGGCGTAAGAACTTAGATGGCAAGCAATGTGTGAAGATGTGTTGGGTGGAATGGATAACCATTTACAAAGGTAGATGATCTCAATTTGGATAAGATGGGGTATTTCTATCAAACCATGAGGGACATTCCGGTAAAAACTGCTCAAAGGTTGTTGTTTCATGGATTGTGGATTGTAATAATATGAGAGATAGATTGTTACGAATACGATAGATATCAAAAGCTTCCTGTTCTATCTTGGGACTGTAGAACGAATAGACGCTTAATGATTTATTAACAGTAACTTCGCACGAAAAAATGAGTAACTTCCACCACGACATTAGTTTTGTTTATCATAACCGAAGCATGTGCAAAAGATTAGTCAGAATCATCCGGATTCGTATCGGAAGAAAGAATATGCCTTGGAAAGGAATGGTTGGTCAGAATTTAGAAATGGCAAGGGACATGGTGGGGAAGTGCTTGCTGGTGCCGATGTAGAAAGCTGGGGAATATATGTGAATCATTATCCATGGAAGGGATCTATGGGTGGCACATCCGTTGCAGAGAAAAAGATTCGGACAATAATATTGAGAGCAAAACAACCTTGTTAAACATGTTTCTCAAATAAGACTTTTCCAACATCTATATACGTGGCTAGGAGACATCTTCTCTGCCTCGACTTCACATTTCCAACTCAGCACTAAGCGGCGCGGTTTTCAATCCCTCGTGTAATAAGTGAATTTTGTGGCTCTCCACATTTATTGACAAATAAAAGCGGTATGGAATGTGTCCAATAAACGTTAATAACTTGACTTGCTACGGTACAAACAAAAAACTATAAATATAAAGAGGGTTTTCATATACCACATAGAAAATATTTTGTTTTGTCACCCCTACAAGTGCCCATATGTTTTTATATGGAGAGAATTCTTTATTTGGCCCTATTAAAGTTGCCGGTTATTTTCTTGACCCAAACTGAAAAAAAAAGGTTACTTATATGACTCAAATTACAATTTTAGTTTCTTTCTTGGCCCTTTCGTTAGTTTGAGGGCTTAACAGTGTTAAAAGAGGCGTGAAATGACCTTTATACCCTGGGGTGAATTAAAATGTAAAATTCAATTTCGGAGGTATTTATTTGTTCTAAAATTCAAGAATAATATAACTGATCAAGATTTCCTAACTACACAAAAATTCGTAATAATGTCGAATTTTGGTTCCTTTAACATATCGATGGTTCCTTTAATATATCAAAATAGTGCCAAATTTTTGTATAGTTAGGAAATCTTGATCAATTATATTATTCTTGAATTTTGGAACAAATAAATACATCTAAAATTGAATTTTATATTTTAATTCACTCCAGAGGTACAAAAGTCATTTCACCCCTCATTTAACACCATTAAACCCCCAAACTAACGGGAGGGCTAAGAAAAGAACCAAAATTGCAATTTAGGTCATATAGGTAACTTTTTTTTTCAGATTGAGCCAAAAAAGAAACCATCAACTTTAACAACTTTAACAGGACCAAATAAAAAATTCTCCCTTTTATATGCCCCATGATAGCTTTGATCAAACATATTTTTTGCGTGACCTCACTACTTCAGAAGCTCCGCCACACCATATTTATTATGCAATCGGATATCACGCAACCATAATTTACATACTATCATAAACACCATTAAAACTTAACTGCATCACAATGAACAAAATAGAGAAAAATAAAACCTATAGGTTCTAACGTCTTAAATCCTATCAAAAAGTATCAGTTATGATAGACTATCATAAGCCGTATTGAATAATATATATAAGAGCCACATTGTCTGATCTAAGCTACCAGAGAGGAATATGAAAACACATGAACATTTAGAAGATATTGAAACTACAATCATGTGTGAACTTAATTGAATTGGGTGCTTATGAAAAAAAAAAATCCCCTTGAAGGTCGCTACCTTGTCAAAATAAATCATTGGAGAATACCCTGCCACTTACATGATGCATCACAAATGACTATTTCTAGTCAATACCACTCGTCTCATAGAAATTCACTCAGCAGGCTTACGTCAGTTATAATCATTAGAGTAATAAGTTAACATCATTTTAATCAGAGTAATCAGGCTTGGACCAGTAGCCCAGTATGTTATCATTAATTTGCCACCTAATTATGTGGATGTCTTGATATGCAAGGGCAAGTAGCTCAGTGCACCCCAAATCAGAGATCAAATTCACAAACAGTATATTCAAACATACCTTACTACCCTAACATAGTAATGTAGGCGTCTAAAAAAAAAAAGTATTGTAGGAGCAGCGTGTACTGAAAACCTGAGATCAAATCACAAGATGTACTTTAGCTTAGTATCCCCTGAAGAACGAAATCATGATCTAAAGTATATGGTAGAATGAGAATTAAATTTGGTTATCACTTTTCTGTAGATCCAAACTTTACTCCTCCACCCTTTCTGATAGTCTTCTGCTCTCCTCCTACTGTCATCTTTTCAGTATTTCCAAAACTCTACTACCGTCTACACTGGCATTCCCTACTGCCTCACACATTGTTTCAAGTTACACATTTTGTTCACTGACCTAGGCAGAACTAGCGCTTCACCACCATACCTTTCAAGCACATACTGCAAGATAACATATTAAATTCACAGGATAAGTACTCTGTACTCTTCGAGCATATGCATAAATGAAAAGGAAAAACGTCCTACAGTAACTTGTAGCCTTCACATGACCATGACTGGCAAGTTAACAGGTTAGTCAAGGATGCAACCCGATAAGCCCAGAAGGCTTCACAGTTTAAAGTTGATAGATAATACAGCAGGATTTGCATCCATGAAAATCATGGGCTGCCAACAGCCACTAGTCACAAACAGAAGGCACTATACATTAAGGGACGGTTGGAGAAGTGCAAGCACCGCCAATAAAAATGTTATGGTCAAGTTGATCCAGTTGCCCAGTGAAGACAGACACGGAGCTTTAACATGTCGAGTTGTCGACTATCAGACAGAATGACACATTTGCAATGTAGCTATGGAGCTTGAACTGGGATATTGGTGGATTTTATAATTGATGAACTAGCATTTATTTCCCATCCAAATTGAACATAGTATAGATATTAAGGAAATATAAGTGCGAGAGGGACGTGCTTTCACATAAATAATGCAAGCATGACCAGATTTTATCTATTAGGCCCTATTTATTTTAGCTTTTGTAGGCTTTGCTTCTGCCCAAGCTATAAGTTAAAACAAGCAGTCTCCTTTCCAAATTGGCTGCTGCTAATTTGTATGAGAAGCCAAAAGCAGGTCTAAATGTGCTTTTTCCAGCTTCGAGGGATGCAACTTTGAAGGGTGCGACATATGCTCTATTTACTATAGGATACAAGTACTCTGTTCTCTTCAAGCACATGAATAAATGCAAAGAAAGAATCCTACAGTAACATCATATAGTAACTGTAGCCTTCACTTCACTTGCCGTGATTGTGGTTAGTCAAGGATACAACTTGATAAGAACAAAAGAACCAACTGATCAAGGCTACGAAAAAAAAATGTTTGAATTCGACTGATAACAGAACAGGATTTGCATCCACAAAATTCATCAGCTGTTACCAGTCTATAGTGATCATAAACAGAATGCAGTACACTGAAAAGTGGGGATCAAAGCGGTGCAGCATGGTCACTAAAAATGTTTCGGTGAAGTAGAACCAGTTGGATAATGAAAGCACACACAGAGCTTTATCAAGTCAATGAATGGGACATTCGCAATTCAGTTATGGAGCTTCAAATGAGATCTGTTTGTATAATTCATTTGATTCCCATGTAAAATGAACATGATATGGATTTTGAGAAAAAAAACCATAAGAGGGCAAAGGGTTTTCACATGAATAATACAAGCATGAACATATTTTATGTGTTACGACCTGTTTCAGCTATTGTAGGTTTTGCCTCTGCACAATCTATAAGCTGAACCAAACATTCTTCTTGCGAAATCGGTTTCTGCTATATTTATATTATTAGAAGCTAAAAGAGGGTCTAAATGTGCTTCTGCTAGCTTCTGAGGGGTGATATGTTGAAGGGTGCGAGTCACATAAATTAAATTCATTCAGAAGCTTTTCTTCAACAGGGCATCAGCCGAAACAAAGAGGGTCTTAAGCACTAGAGAATGCTATCCAAGTTACTAGTAACTGAAACGTCAGTAGACAGTAACTAGCACAATTTCTGCGGCATAGAATCTATTGTTGTCAGGCTTGTAATGAAATTCCACAAGGCTAAAGTAGACCCAAAATCAAGGAACCATATTTGTTTCGCTGAACCAAAGTTTTCTTGGACACAAGTTCGATATCAATCCCAACATAATTGTACCCAAGTAGTGATACCAAGAGCACAAACCAGATCTAAGGAAGCAGCTTCCCTGCCATGAAGCACCCAAATTTGTTGCTTCGGGAGTATTCATACGGCACTCCAGCGTCGGTGAGCAACCGCTCGAGCACCTCCTTGGCTTTGTCAGGCTCCGCCGTCTCACACTCGAGCTCATAACTGGTCCCGAAATCGAACCGTGTCTCGTCGAGCTCCAGCACGAGCCCCAGCCCCTTGCTGTCGTCCTTGTGCTCGAAGACGGAGCGCGTGTTCCGGAACCCGCCAAGGCAGACGAAGGGCGCGGCGTCCCCGCCCACGCCGTACTCGGCGGCGACGAGCCGGATGATCTCCGAGTCGACCGCGCCGAGGCGGGCGGGGTCGTCGGCGCAGGCGAGGGCGAGCGCGGGGTCGAGGGGCTCCTCGACCTCCTCGACGCGGCTGACCCCGGCGTCGAGGCGCGGGCGGCGCTTGAGCGCGAGGACGGCGCGGACGGGGGCGCGGTCGTCGGGGCCGTAGAGGCGGACGCGGAGCGCGGCGGTGGCGGCGGCGAGCGTGCGCGCGGCGGCGTCGAAGAAGAGGTTCCGCTGGATGTGTGTGCGGCGGAGTTGGGGCTTGAGGAAGGTCGAGAGGCGGCGGTGGGCGGCGGCGTCGGAGAGGCGGAGCTTGATCTCGACCTCCATGGGGCGGCTAGGGTTTGGGGTTGGGGGTGGAGGTGGATGTGGATGGGAGGCCGATGCGCTGGGCCTTGGAAGGCGCGGCGCCTGGCGGCGGGTGCAGAAGGTGGAGGAGGGGATTGGAGGTCTGCGGGGTGGCGTAGCCGGGCGGTGGCGGGGTGGTGTAGCCGGCCGGCGTGGTGGTGGCCGTGGGGGTGCTGCCGGCGGCGTCGCGGAGGTGGTCTTCGAGCTCGTCGCGGTCGGAGGAGCGGAGCTCGATGCGGGTGGGGTTGCGGCGCAGCATCGGCGGAGTTGCTCGGGGATAATAGATCTTGTGTGGCGTTGGAAGGCTTGGGGAGCCAGTTTCCGCATCTGTTTCAGAATCCAGCAGCTTCTCTAGGTACAGTTTTGCGGCAACTTTGGCCCAAAAACAAATAAGATGAGCCTAATAGCGTTTTTCTAGCTAAAACGTTTTTCTAGCTGTCTACACGTCAGTCAGCTAAAAACCAACATGGTTTCAGTCGATTTTTCAACAAATAGAATTTTGCCACGTGTTCAGTCAGTTTTTTGGGTGGATCACAGAAATCTGAGTGATTTCAGTTAGAAATTCAGTCAGATTCAGTTCCAAACGAAAATTGACTGAAAAAAGTACCTGTTTCAGTCGAATATTCTATTTTCTGTGTCTTCAGTCGAATATTCTTTTTTCTGTGTCCCTGCCAACAGCGGGAAAAACTCCAGAGCCTGACTCCACCAGCGGGAAAACTCCCGCCCGCAAGCAATATTCCAGATCCGATACAGACCCGTTAAAAAGCGATCTGCCATATAACAACAACTTGAGGCTTACGAAAACAAACTAGAACAGAGGTCCTCCTCTCCATCGATGCGAGCAGAACACCCCAGGAAATCGCCATGCGAACAAAGGGGGTAGCAAGGCCGACGCCTCAAGGAACGGCAATTCAACAGGAAGAAGATGAACCAGTTACAGAGAAGGTTAGTTTTCCCTAACCTGAATGATACACCTACCCATTCATGGTGTGAGGTTTCTCTTCCACCTCTCCTGATCGTCCTGATCCGTTTTCTTCGCAACTAGCTGCTTGTTTTTACCTTGTCACAATGCATCTTCAATTCGAACTGCTGCAAAACAGTAAAATGATCACCATGAAGGAATTCATGTTTTGCTAAAACATTTTCAGTGATGTATAGATCTAAACCCCATATGGCATTATGCATGTCTGATAAAAAAGGAATTCCCTTCATGGCGACTGTAATCTTAGTACTTGTGGATGTAAATCATGTAATCAGTTTAGTTTAGCTCGACTATTAGGATGAATTCCCATTCTTTATTCAACCTAGTAATAGCAAGTTTGCTAAAAGGGCGTGCAAGAATAGAATGATGCACCCCTCTTGCTAAACTCACTCATACACCATTCACTCCAATGGCCGGTACATAAATAGGGCAATTGCTGAAAAGCATTTTCTTGATAGAGAAATCAATAATAACCCCCATATGTTGCTGAAACAAAAAGATGGAATGACTTTTAGGAGGATTTTGCAAAACAGTAAAATAATCACCATGAAGGGAAATCATGTCTTGCTGCAGACATTTTCAGTGAATTTTAGATCTATATACCATATGGCATTATGCATGGAATTGCTGCAGTCAAGTATACAGTCAAATGAAATAATAACCCCACATATGTTGCTGATTTTGTATTTTAAACAGGGCAAACGAATTAGTGGGATACTTTGTTCAAGAAAAATACAAAAGAGGTCTCCATTGATAGCAATAGAAGATCACAGAAAGGTAAGAGCAGGCAAAGTTTGTTTTTAACAGACACAGCCATGTTTTCTTTTGACACCAATCATGCATGATCTGAAAACACACATGTGTTATGTACAAAGCAAAATGTGTGCAACTCAGTGCAGACACCAATCATGAATGATCTGAAAACAGGTGTTTGCTACAATGCAAAGGTAAGAAAGTCCTTGATATCCATGTTATATCGTGCATGAACAACGATCTATACATGCTAGTTATTGCGAAGTGAAGTTCAGATGAGTTCTGCCGCATACATGCTAGTGGTTAGAGCATTAACGTTGACATATGCTACTCTGATTTGACAGGATAATGTTGGTGTCGTCGAAAACAGTATGATCCTATCACACTCTGATCTAAATGCAGGAAAACAAGACAATAATGGGACAAAGGTTGGTGATGTTAGTTGACACAATTTATATTTATACTAGCAGTGTAAATTCTGAAATTTGGTAATCTAAATGACAGGATATGATGCAAATTGAATACGACATGCTAGATACAATGATGACTGATGGCTGGACGCCTATTAGCTTTACTGAATTACTGATGCAAGGAAAGGCTTACACTGATTACAACACACTCAACAATAATACTTTAAATGAGGTAAATTCTGTTTCTGCCTTTTGGTATACAAAATGAATTCAAACCATCTATGTCTGAAACAACTAACTATAATTTTACTCTATGCAGAACTCATTGTATTTAACAACAAACAGATTTGATGATCCTCCTTTTAATGATATGCCTAATTCAGAAAAAGATCAGGTAAAATACAGAATAAAAAATTCTTTTGCTTTGTTCAGCTCTGCTACATGTGGTTCTATTTTTCAAGTTCTAGCACTGTCCTTAAATTAATTCACCACTACGAATTTCCAATGTTGTAGCACTGTCCTTGAAATATTTCAGGTGCATGACACAGTTAGCAATCTGTGTGGGCAAGATGAGGACGAAAGCAATTACACTAGAAATGATTTGATACCAGATTGTAATCCTTGGGACAAAAGTATCTTTGAGAAAATGAACATTGAAACAGTAAGTAATCCCCATGCTCATAACTGCTGGCAATACAAACTTACTTTTGTGTTACACCCCACATATTCTTAACATGGGAAACTCTTGTGCAGGTTGTGCAAAACATAGAGACAACACATGATGGGACTTATTATGATGCGACTGAACAAAGGCCTACTACTGAAGCTCCAGAAATTGAAAACAGCAATGAAGTTGAAGACATAAACAGAGAATTCACAGAGGAGGACATTGAAATTTTTTTGATCAAAGAAGAGCTATCAAAACAGAAGTCGGTTGATACCTGTAATGAAATAGAGAAGCCACCTTGCATTGGCATGGTTTTCCAGACTTCTGATGAGGCGCACCATTTCTTCAACTCATATGCATTCCTACTTGGATTCTCGGTGACGATAGCAGGGACCTATCGGACTCAGAGCAAGAAAAGGAATAATGAGGTCACCAGAATTACAATTAGATGCAACAAGTATGGAGATACAGGAAGGAAATCTTCAGAAGGAAATATTGCTACAAATAATGACAAATCTACTGCAGCAGAAAGTATTGTACCTGAAAGGCAGACAAATGTGATGGTGAAAACTGGCTGTAAAGTTGTGATTCTAGCACCCCACCTCAAATTAATGAGGGGTTTGGCTAACCAGGATCATAATCGGGGGATACTTGGCGAAGCAAGTATGCATATGACCACACACATAAGCATAAGTAAAATAATTTTACATTAAGTTCTGTTATTACATTGGTTCCACAATTAACGTAGGATACAAAGTTCGAAGTCGGTTAATATTACATAAAAGAGTTTGAAATTCGATTACATAAAAGCGAGCGGAAGCGAAACACACGACGATACATATCTACAAGGAAATCATGTCCGGCCCGTAGACACGATCTCACTCACCTTGCTCCTGGCTGGGAGAGGAGGGAACCCACTCAATAGACCAGTCCTTGGGCGGCTCACCCTCCCACACTACTTTGCCACAACAACCGCATAAATTACAATTAGGAATACCTGCAACAAAGTTTTAAGCAACAAACCCTGAGCAACTAATATTGCTGAAATTTAGGTTGACCAACAAAGTTTTAAGCAACAAACCCTGAGCAACTAATAAATTACAATTAGGTTGACCAGATTGCTGAAATTTAATTACAAAAACAGCACTAATAATTGATCCTTATTTACATATTTTAGCCAAATTAAAAGGGTTATTGCATTAATATAAATATTAGCAACCTAACTAAGCAATACATGGTTGCAATACAATTAATTGAAGTACAAAAGCATATAAACATCATCATGTGCACTTCTTACTACGATGTGACACAGTGAACAAGTGGTACTCAATAACCGCGAGGGACGGCGATTCGAATCGATTTACACCTGCAGGCGAAACCCGAATACACGACGTACGCACACTCAAAAGAGTCACGCACGGCAACTTTTCACAAGACATCGTAAGGTCGAGCCGATTTCACCTTTCCCGAACACACGTCCTCCACGCGATACCCGCGCCAGGCAATCCGTGGTTAGCCCATGTGCCCTCCCTTCCTACACAAACCCGCAACCACCATTCCATCTTCATCACCAAAAGAGAGGGGGAGCACCGTCCAACACATACAACATCGAGCTACTCAGTTTACTAGTTCCCATTCTGCTAGCATGCATCCGGTACTGTTCAAACTTGCTCAGCAGGGCCACAACGAACGGTCCTCAACCGACACAAACGGGGCTATGGCGAACAAAGCGAGCCTTGTCACCTCAACCTACACATGAAACTTCCCCGTTCGGTCTCAAATTCATTATCATCATCAGGTGAGAACATAAAGTAAATCCGACCCCACTTACACCGAGCGGTCTCCATACCACTTGATATTCTACCGACGACACTACCTTATTAAGCCTAGCAAGCACTACCACGTGGCTGTATAAAACTGAACCCACCCATAGGATCATATAAGGCAAATGCATCTACGGTTCCATACAACTCCTAAAACTTAAATGCACAATTCATGACACGAAGTACATGTGAGTAAATGTAAAACTTTGTAAACATAGGAGTGCACCGGGGCTTGCCTTGGGGCTGGTGGTTAGCACACTCGAGCACGTTCAAGTCAGCGCCGGTCTCCTCGGCCTCGATCTCCACGTCCTGGGTTCCGGCGTCGTTCCCTAAATGAATGCAATCAAATACACGAAGTCAAAGAGAGTTCATGGAACTTCCTTGACAAATATGTCATGATGATGTTATTATGCACAATGCAACATGCTTGCAGGGCCATTTATCAGATTTTAGCATTCTGGTCTCAAGTGATTTACACAAATTACTTTGAATTTACGAATTTTCTTAAGTGCAAATAAGGGATCTTCTTCTAAATTCTTTAAAAGGTTCCTGGAAGACCTAAAATTAAATTTGTATTTTTATTTAGCAACCTAATCCTAGGTACAGTAACATATCCAAAATTTGATGCCAAAAAGTGTAGGAATAAAATGATAAAAAAGATTTTGCTAGAAACTTAAAACTGAAATTACTCCTAAAGTATGGTGAATTTCAAGAAACTGTTTTGTGAGCAGTTCAGTGAACTCGCAAGGAGTATGTGTGCCAAAAATGAGAATTTTTGCATTTATAGATCTTTTTATAAAAATGATTTCATGATTCTCTTCTCTGAATTTTATAAAATTAAATAAGACGAATTCAGATGTTTATGTTGTACCACTGGGTAGATAAGGAATCCAACAAATTTTGTTTCGGATTTTTCTGAGTTGTATTTGAATTTCTATTGAATTTACAAGTTCAGCCGATTTATGGGAAAAAATAAAAAGAAAGAAAAGGGCCGCGGCACTGTAGCAGTGCCATGGCAATGGCGGGCGCGCGCTAGAGGGTCGACGGCGAGGTCGCCGTTCCGGCTAAACGGCGGCGACTTTTACGTGAACGTCAGCAGCAGCGCATAGAGGGCGTCGAGGCGGCTCTAGGGCTGGGTGGTGTGCACGTGCGCGTGGTCGGGAGGGAGGTCGGCGGCGATGGTGGTGGCGGCGGCCATGGCGAAGCGGCGTTCCGATGAGAGGAGGCAGCGAGGGAGTGAGTTAGGGGGAGCATGGGATTCACCTCGATGAGAGGGAGCTTCCGGGGGTACGTGTGCACGAGGAGGAGGTCCGGAAGGAGTGGTTCGCGGAGGGGGGGCGGCGCGGTCCGGTGAACGGCGTCGGGGAAGAAGGCGATTCCTGCGATATGGCTGCGAGATGGACGTCGAGACCACATCAGGGAGTTGCGCAAGAGAAGTAGGAAGCTACCCACGGGAGTAATTGAAGTCTCGCTCACCGGAGAGGGAGTATTCAGCGACGGCGTCGAGGTGGGTCAACCGGCGGTCATGGTTACAACTTGGCGTCGATCTCGCTGCAGGGTGCGGGAGCTCGAATTTGGTGTTGTGTATAGGGTTGAGGTACTCCTAGCGCACCTTTTTGCCATTGGGGTTGAACTTGGAGTGTGGCGGAGCGGCGGCGCGGCGGTGAGCTCGAGCTCGGCGGCAATGACGGCTCGGTTCTGGCGTCTGCTCCTTGCGCGCGAAGTGACGGAGAGAGCGAGAGGGAGCGTGAGCTGGAGTCAAGGGTCAAGAAGGGGGGCTGAATCGGTCGCCGGCGCTGTGCCGAGTGACGCCGGCCACAGTTCTCCGGGATGGGCAGAGAGAGGGAGGAGCGACGACAAGGACGACACCTGCCGCTACAGTAGCATTTTCGAATTTTCAAATAAATTTGCACGTGCTGACTTGGATTGATTGAAACCAAACTCTACTGTGCTCCAAAAAATCTGATAAAATCAGTTCTGGAAGGTTTCACCGAGATGAACAATTTTTCTTATTACTACTTTTCCTAATTCGATTTAAATTTTGAGTTAAAATTCAGTTAAGTCAGATTTTGGATAAAGGACCTTTGATTTATTTGAGCCCATTTCCTTTTGTAGAAAAATCGACAAAATTCTCCAAAAATCTCTTTTGGCCCCTGGATGCCAAGAAAATTTTTAAATGGGCCCACTTGTATACAAAATTTTGAAGTTCTAGTTCAAGCTCATATTTGACTATTTTCAAATGATTTGCTTTTAAATTAAATTCTCCAATGTGATCATTAACATTTGTGATCAATGTGCACTAACAGAAGGTTTAGACCAAGATTAGGGTGGGATGTTACAGCCCTCCCCCCTTAAGAAAATCTCGTCCCAAGATTTGCAATAAGTGCGGGAAAGAGGGGGTTGTAGAAGATTCGCTTCGTTACCTTAATTGCGAAGCGAGAAAGTCCGGAAACTTGGAGTTAAGAAATTCCTATTGTTCCCATGTTGCTTCCTCGTCCGAGTGATTGCTCCACTGAACTTTATAAAAGGTGATGGTTTTGTTGCGCGTCACGCGGTCTTTTTGATCAATCACCTTGACGGGATGCTCGGAATAGGTGAGATCATCCTGTAGTCCTTCGACATCTTCGAGCACCACATCAATAGGGGGCTTCAAACATTTCTTGAGTTGAGATACATGGAAAATATTGTGAACTCCAGATAATTTATCGGGTAATTCCAATCGGTAGGCGACGGGTCCACATTTCTCAATAATCTGGAACGGGCCAATGTAACGGGGAGCGAGCTTTCCTTTGACGCCAAAACGCTGAACGCCCTTTGTAGGTGAGACGCGAAGATACACGTGGTCCCCTTGCCGAAATTCCAAAGGACGGCGTCTCTTATCGGCGTAACTAGCTTGACGGGACTTTGCGGCCTTTAAATTTGCTTGAATGAGCCGCACTTTCTCTTCGGCCTCGGTAATCAAATCAGGTCCAAAATTTACTCTCTCTCCCGGTTCCGACCAGTTCAAAGGAGTTCGGCACGAACGACCATAAAGAGCTTCAAATGGAGACATTTTTATACTCTCTTGATAGCTATTGTTGTATGCAAATTCTGCCAATGGTAAGTGATCATCCCAATTGCCACCTTCGGATAAAACACATGCTCTTAACATATCCTCAAGTATTTGATTTACCCGCTCAGTTTGCCCATCGGTTTGGGGGTGATAAGCGGAGCTCCGAATTAACTTGGTCTTTAATGATGCATGTAACTGCTCCCAAAAAGGAGCAACAAACTGAGGTCCTCTGTCAGATATAATTGTCTTCGGCACTCCATGCCAACACAAAATACGCGAGATATACAACTGGGCATAGATCTTGGCAGAGTAGTTTGTTTAAACCGGAATGAAATGTGCTGACTTCGTCAACCGGTTCACTATAACCCAAATAGAATCATGCCTTCGAGAAGTGAGGGGTAATCCAACAATAAAATCCATACTGATGTCCTCCCACTTCCATGACGGAATACTCAATGGTTGCAGCTGACCGGCCTTCTTCAAATGATCAGCCTTGATTCTCTGGCAAGTGTCACATTCAGCCACATAACGTGCCACTTCTCGCTTCATGCGCGTCCACCAAAATTTGGTTTTCAGACCTTGATACATTTTGTTGCTACCGGGATGAATGGAGTATTTGGACAAGTGAGCTTCATCTAATATTTTCTTTCGCAGCCCCATATCCTTGGGTACGATGAGTCGGTCATTGAACCATAACACTCCATCCTCATCTTGTCGGAAACATTTGATCTCACCATTTTCTAGTCTCCGTCGAATATGTTTCATTCCTTTATCTCTCTTTTGCGCAGCAATAATCTCCTCCCGTAGGGTGGGAATGAGAGCGAGATTATATAAAGCACCATGGGGAAGAATTCTGAGGCTTGGTTCACTAGGGTCACAACATGCGGTATGATCCAATTTTTGAACCACAAGGTTATTGCAATGTGACTTCCGACTCAAAGCATCGGCAACAACATTGGCTTTTCCGGGGTGGTAATGGATTTCCAACTCGTAGTCTTTGATCAATTCAAGCCATCTTCTTTGCCTCATGTTCAGCTCTTGTTGTGTGAAAATATACTTTAAAATTTTGTGATCGGTGTATAAGTGAACCAAATTTCCTAACAAATAATGTCTCCATATCTTCAGAGCAAGAACAACTGCAGTCAATTCTAGATCATGAGTGGGATAATTTTGTTCATGCCTCCAAAGTTGTCGAGATGCATAAGCAATGACACGGCCTTCTTGCATTAAGACACAACCCAAACCCGTGCCGGAGGCGTCACAATAAACATCGAAGGGTTTAGTGACATCGGGTTGAGCTAACACCGGGGCGGTGGTTAAATGCTTCTTGAGGGTTTGAAAAGCTTTTTCACAATCATTACTCCACTGAAATTTAATTCCCTTTTTCAGCAGCTCCGTCATAGGCTTTGCAATTTTGGAAAAATTGGGGATGAACCTCCGATAGTATCCCGCAAGCCCGAGAAAACTACGGATGTCCTTGATACATGTAGGAGTCTTCCAATTCAGCACCTCTTGCACTTTACTTGGATCCACTGAAATACCTTCATCGGAAACAATGTGGCCCAAGAAAGGTACTTCTCTCAACCAAAATTCACACTTGCTGAATTTTGCATACAACTTATGATCACGGAGCCTCTGGAGTACAATACGGAGATGTTCGGCATGCTCTTCTTCCGACTTGGAATAAATTAGGATGTCATCAATGAATACCGCCACAAACTTGTCCAATTCCGGCATAAACACCGAGTTCATCAAGTACATGAAATAGGCCGGAGCATTTGTTAGTCCAAAAGACATAACAAGGTACTCATATAAACCATACCTCGTAGAAAAGGCTGTCTTTGGTATATCCTCCACCCTTATCTTAATTTGATGATAGCCAGAGCGAAGATCAATTTTTGAAAAGACCTTGGCACCAACTAATTGATCAAACAAAATATCAATCCGCGGGAGAGGATACTTGTTCTTGATGGTGACAGCATTCAGCGGTCGGTAATCCACACATAACCGCAGTGATTCGTCTTTCTTCTTTACAAAGAGTGCGGAACAGCCCCAGGGTGAAGAACTCGGGCGAATAAAACCCTTGTCCAAAAGATCATGTAGTTGTTTCTTTAATTCCGCCAACTCATTTGGTGCCATCTTGTACGGTTGTCGGGATATTGGGGCGGTTTCCGGCTGCAAATCAATCCGAAATTCCACATCCCGGTCGGGCGGCAAACCCGGTAATTCTTCCGGAAACACATCGGGATACTCACACACTATGGGAATTTCTTCAAGACACTTTCCGGTAGTGTGGTGAACTTGAGGTGTAGGAATTTGTGGAGGTGCCAAGTGTATGACAGAAGGACCGTGAAGTGGAGAATCTAAGTGAACTTCTCGTGAATCAATGTGCAACACGGCTCGGTGGCTCTTCATCCATTTCATACCCAAGATAACATCTATGCCTTGCCCATTTAAAATTATGAGGTGTGTTGGATAACCTTTTCCGCCTAAGACGAGTGGTGCCAGCGCGATACCTTGCGTGGCATAAATCTTTCCACCCGGTGATTTAATGACATAAGGTGCTTTTAAAGTGTGGGGAGTGAGATGCAATCTCTGGACACATGCCATGCTTATGAAATCATGCGTTGCACCGGAATCAAATAGCACAAGGACGGGGTGGTTGTGAATGGCAAACGTACCCGCAAGCACTTGTTCTCCGTCCTGAATGTCCTCAGCCGTAGTATGGTTAACACGGCCACTCCTAGGATTGTTAACAGATGCCTGAGAGCTCTGCCTGCTATTGTTGTTGCTGTTGCTGCCCTGTGACTTCCTCGGGAATCTGCAGTCCTTCGAAAAGTGACCGGTGCGGCCACAATTGAAGCAAGTCTGAGGGTTTGATGCTACCACCTGGGAATTCTGCTGTGACGGGCGAGAAGCATAAGAACGCTGCTGGTTAGAGCCTTGCGAAGCACTCTGCCGCTGCAAAGCCATCCGCTGCTGCTCAGACTCCATAAGCTGAGCCTCCAACTCGGCGATGCGCTCAGCCATAGCGGCGTTCTCCGCCAGGATCTCGTTGAACGCCATCTGCGGGGAATCAAGTGTGATAAAAGTCAAACCATAATGCCCAGCAGTAAAACATGTTAAGAAATTAACATATAACATATCCAACGATTACAATTTGTTGAGTCCAAACCATGGACTTCAAAATTTTGCAACACAAAAGTAACCCAATCTGTCGAAAACTGGCAGTGATTACTAAAACAAAAACTGGCATGCTTCTAGGCAGAAACGGAAAATTTGGTAGTTACGAAAGTTGTAGATAACTTCAAGAGCTTTCCAACAAGTACTCATTAACCTCAATCGGATCAGTATCGAAGGAGTTATGCTTATTCAAAGTTGACCCTTGTCTGCTGAAATCCTGTTCTGGACAGACTGAACTCGACTAACAAACCACCAAATTTCGTCAGGTTCTAGGACGAATCACAGAAAAAGTTACATATCAAACTTGTAGAGAATTCTGAGATCTTTCCATAGAGTGCTTAAACACCACAATCGGATTTAAAACGGAGGAGTTATGGCGTGTTGAAGTTGACTGGAAAGTTTTACTCCCGGCAGATTGGACTGGGTTGATTTGAATGTTTTCAATTTCATTTGGATCGGTTGTTCCGTTACAAAATTTTTACTCGTGGCAAATCATTTGAAAATAGTCAAATATGAGCTTGAACTAGAACTTAAAAATTTTGTATACAAGTGGGCCCATTTAAAAATTTCCTTGGCATCCAGGGGCCAAAAGAGATTTTTGGAGAATTTTGTCGATTTTTCTACAAAAGGAAATGGGCTCAAATAAATCAAAGGTCCTTTATCCAAAATCTGACTTAACTGAATTTTAACTCAAAATTTAAATCGAATTAGGAAAAGTTGTAATAAACGAAAACTGGCATGCTTCTAGGCAGAAACAGAAAATTTGGTAGTTACGAAAGTTGTAGATAACTTCAAGAGCTTTCCAACAAGTACTCATTAACCTCAATCGGATCAGTATAGAAGGAGTTATGCTTATTCAAAGTTGACCCTTGTCTGCTGAAATCCTGTTCTGGACAGACTGAACTCGACTAACAAACCACCAAATTTCGTCAGGTTCTAGGACGAATCACAGAAAAAGTTACATATCAAACTTGTAGAGAATTCTGAGATCTTTCCATAGAGTGCTTAAACACGACAATCGGATTTAAAACGGAGGAGTTATGGCGTGTTGAAGTTGACTGGAAAGTTTTACTCCCGGCAGATTGGACTGGGTTGATTTGAATGTTTTCAATTTCATTTGGATCGATCGTTCCGTTACAAAATTTTTACTCGCGGCAAATCATTTGAAAATAGTCAAATATGAGCTTGAACTAGAACTTAAAAATTTTGTATACAAGTGGGCCCATTTAAAAATTTCCTTGGCATCCAGGGGCCAAAAGAGATTTTTGGAGAATTTTGTGGATTTTTCTACAAAAGGAAATGGGCTCAAATAAATCAAAGGTCCTTTATCCAAAATTTGACTTAACTGAATTTTAACTCAAAATTTAAATCGAATTAGGAAAAGTTGTAATAAACGAAAACTGGCATGCTTCTAGGCAGAAACAGAAAATTTGGTAGTTATGAAAGTTGTAGATAACTTCAAGAGCTTTCCAACAAGTACTCATTAACCTCAATCGGATCAGTATAGAAGGAGTTATGCTTATTCAAAGTTGACCCTTGTCTGCTGAAATCCTGTTCTGGACAGACTGAACTCGACTAACAAACCACCAAATTTCGTCAGGTTCTAGGACGAATCACAGAAAAAGTTACATATCAAACTTTAGAGAATTCTGAGATCTTTCCATAGAGTGCTTAAACACCACAATCGGATTTAAAACGGAGGAGTTATGGCGTGTTGAAGTTGACTGGAAAGTTTTACTCCCGGCAGATTGGACTGGGTTGATTTGAATGTTTTCAATTTCATTTGGATCGATCGTTCCGTTACAAAATTTTTACTCGCGGCAAATCATTTGAAAATAGTCAAATATGAGCTTGAACTAGAACTTAAAAATTTTGTATACAAGTGGGCCCATTTAAAAATTTCCTTGGCATCCAGGGGCCAAAAGAGATTTTTGGAGAATTTTGTCGATTTTTCTACAAAAGGAAATGGGCTCAAATAAATCAAAGGTCCTTTATCCAAAATCTGACTTAACTGAATTTTAACTCAAAATTTAAATCGAATTAGGAAAAGTTGTAATAAACGAAAACTGGCATGCTTCTAGGCAGAAACAGAAAATTTGGTAGTTACGAAAGTTGTAGATAACTTCAAGAGCTTTCCAACAAGTACTCATTAACCTCAATCGGATCAGTATAGAAGGAGTTATGCTTATTCAAAGTTGACCCTTGTCTGCTGAAATCCTGTTCTGGACAGACTGAACTCGACTAACAAACCACCAAATTTCGTCAGGTTCTAGGACGAATCACAGAAAAAGTTACATATCAAACTTGTAGAGAATTCTGAGATCTTTCCATAGAGTGCTTAAACACCACAATCGGATTTAAAACGGAGGAGTTATGGCGTGTTGAAGTTGACTGGAAAGTTTTACTCCCGGCAGATTGGACTGGGTTGATTTGAATGTTTTCAATTTCATTTGGATCGATCGTTCCGTTACAAAATTTTTACTCGCGGCAAATCATTTGAAAATAGTCAAATATGAGCTTGAACTAGAACTTAAAAATTTTGTATACAAGTGGGCCCATTTAAAAATTTCCTTGGCATCCAGGGGCCAAAAGAGATTTTTGGAGATTTTTGTGGATTTTTCTACAAAAGGAAATGGGCTCAAATAAATCAAAGGTCCTTTATCCAAAATCTGACTTAACTGAATTTTAACTCAAAATTTAAATCGAATTAGGAAAAGTTGTAATAAACGAAAACTGGCATGCTTCTAGGCAGAAACAGAAAATTTGGTAGTTACGAAAGTTGTAGATAACTTCAAGAGCTTTCCAACAAGTACTCATTAACCTCAATCGGATCAGTATAGAAGGAGTTATGCTTATTCAAAGTTGACCCTTGTCTGCTGAAATCCTGTTCTGGACAGACTGAACTCGACTAACAAACCACCAAATTTCGTCAGGTTCTAGGACGAATCACAGAAAAAGTTACATATCAAACTTGTAGAGAATTCTGAGATCTTTCCATAGAGTGCTTAAACACGACAATCGGATTTAAAACGGAGGAGTTATGGCGTGTTGAAGTTGACTGGAAAGTTTTACTCCCGGCAGATTGGACTGGGTTGATTTGAATGTTTTCAATTTCATTTGGATCGATCGTTCCGTTACAAAATTTTTACTCGCGGCAAATCATTTCAAAATAGTCAAATATGAGCTTGAACTAGAACTTAAAAATTTTGTATACAAGTGGGCCCATTTAAAAATTTCCTTGGCATCCAGGGGCAAAAAGAGATTTTTGGAGAATTTTGTGGATTTTTCTACAAAAGGAAATGGGCTCAAATAAATCAAAGGTCCTTTATCCAAAATCTGACTTAACTGAATTTTAACTCAAAATTTAAATCGAATTAGGAAAAGTTGTAATAAGGACAATTGTTCATCTCGGTGAAACCTTCCAGAACTGATTTTATCAGATTTTTTGGAGCACAGTAGAGTTTTGTTTCAATCAATCCAAGTCAGCACGTGCAAATTTATTTGAAAATTCGAAAATGCTACTGTAGCGGCAGGTGTCGTCCTCGTCGTCGCTCCTCCCTCTCTCTGCCCATCCCGGCGAACTGTGGCCGGCGTCACTCGGCACAGTGCCGGCGACCGATTCAGCCCCCCTTCTTGACCCTTGACTCCAGCTCACGCTCCCTCTCGCTCTCTCTGTCACTTCGCGCGCAAGGAGCAGACGCCAGAACCGAGCCGCCATTGCCGCCGAGCTCGAGCTCACCGCCGCGCCGCCGCTCCGCCACACTCCAAGTTCAACCCCAACGGCAAAAAGGTGCGCTAGGAGTACCTCAACCCTATACACAACACCAAATTCGAGCTTCCGCACCCTGCAGCGAGATCGACGCCAAGTTGTAACCATGACCGTCGGTTGACCCACCTCGACGCTGTCGCTGAATACTCCCTCTCCGGTGGGCGAGACTTCAATTACTCCCGTGGGTAGCTTCCTACTTCTCTTGCGCAACTCCCTGATGTGGTCTCGACGTCCATCTCGTAGCCATATCGCAGGAATCGCCTTCTTCCCCGACGCCGTTCACCGGACCGCGCCGCCCCCCCTCCGCGAACCACTCCTTCCGGACCTCCTCCTCGTGCACACGTACCCCTGGAAGCTCCCTCTCATCGAGGTGAATCCCATGCTCCCCCTAACTCACTCCCTCGCTGCCTCCTCTCATCGGAACGCCGCTTCGCCATGGCCGCCGCTGCCACCATCGCCGCCGACCTCCCTCCCGACCACGCGCACGTGCACACCACCCAGACCTAGAGCCGCCTCGACGCCCTCTACGCGCTGCTGCTGACGTTCACGTAAAAGTCGCCGCCGTTTAGCCGGAACGGCGACCTCGCCGTCGACCCTCTAGCGCGCGCCCGCCATTGCCATGGCACTGCTACAGTGCCACGGCCCTTTTCTTTCTTTTTATTTTTTACCATAAACCGGCTGAACTTGTAAATTCAATAGAAATTCAAATACAACTCAGAAAAATCCGAAACAAAAATTGTTGGATTCCTTGTGACTAGATCTACCCAGTGGTACAACATAAACATCTGAATTCGTCTTAGTTAATTTTATAAAATTCAGAAAAGAGAATCAGGACATCATTTTTATAAAAGATCTATAAATGCAAAAATTCTGATTTTTGGCACACATGCTCCTTGTGAGTTCACTGAACTGCTCACAAAACAGTTTCTTGAAATTAACCATATTTTAGGAGTAATTTCAGTTTCAAGTTTCTAGTAAAATCTTTTTTATCATTTTATTCCTACACTTTTTGGCATCAAATTTTGGATATGTTACTGTACCTAGGATTAGGTTGCTAAATACAAATACAAATTTAATTTTAGGTCTTCCATAAACCTTTTAAAGAATTTAGAAGAAGATCCCTTATTTGCACTTTAGAAAATTCGTAAATTCAAAGTAATTTGTGTAAATCACTTGAAACCAGAATGCTAAAATCTGATAAATGGCCCTGCAAGCATGTTGCATTGTGCATAATAACATCATCATGACATATTTGTCAAGGAAGTTCCATGAACTCTCTTTGACTTCGTGTATTTGATTGCATTCATTTAGGGAACGACGCCGGAACCCAGGACGTGGAGATCGAGGCCGAGGAGACCGGCGCTGACTTGAACGTGCTCGAGTGTGCTAACCACCAGCCCCAAGGCAAGCCCCGGTGCACTCCTATGTTTACAAAGTTTTACATTTACTCACATGTACTTCGTGTCATGAATTGTGCATTTAAGTTTTAGGAGTTGTATGGAACCGTAGATGCATTTGCCTTATATGATCCTATGGGTGGGTTCAGTTTTATACAGCCACGTGGTAGTGCTTGCTAGGCTTAATAAGGTAGTGTCGTCGGTAGAATACCCCATTGAGAAGCAGGAGCATGATCTATATAACAAAGCAATATTTGTCAAGTTTCAGAGACAGCTTGAAAGCACAACAGCCTTAAATGCAGAAACAATCGAAGAAAACAGGTCATACACGGTTTTCACTGATCCTAACCAACCGGAGCAACCGTACAGATTACGAAAGTACATAGTGTTGGTAAACTTACCTGAAAGTGAGTTCAACTGCATTTGTGCCATGTTTCAGAAGGATGTCATCCTTTGCTCCCACATCCTGAAAGTTATGTTGGAAATGAAGATAGCAAAAATACCTGAGAAATACATAATAGATAGGTGGCGGAAAAATGAGAAGAAAGTTCAGAGGTGTTTACCACACAATGAAGCACCGGACAACAGCTCACTCAGATTTAATTCGCTATCGAGAATAATGGCACCAGTTGCGTCCAGTGGATCAAAAACAAAGAGAAAGTATGAGCATCTTGTAGAAATAATGAAGAGAGCACAAGAAGAGCTCAACGCAATGGATGCAGAAGAAATTGAAAATGCCTCACATATTCAAAGCGTCGACCAGAGCGCCAGCACAAGAACTGTCATCAATGGCGTGTGTTGGGGGATCGAAGGTCTTGATGGGACGGATCAAAGCCCTCCAACGGTTGATGGAAACGCTCTGGTTCTAGCGAAGCCCTCGAAGGTTGTCGATGCCTTCGATTCGCCTCGCGAAGCCCTCTTCGCTTGTCGTCGTTGCCTTCTGGTTGGAGCGAAGCCCTCTTTTCTGGTCCGCGGAGCCGGACGAAGAGGTTCTTGCTCAGGTTCCCTGCAGTTTAGTTGCGCGAAGCCCTCCTTCACCCGCGATGCCGGGCGAAGGGGTCGAGTGATTAGAGAGATCAGAACACGGTGCGAATGATTCCTTCTTTGGCTCGTGGCCCCAAAAAACCAATGTCATTACAGGATCATCTCCCTCCATATTTATAAGGGGGAGAGTGATCATATTTATATGCATGCCATTGGCTGTATAGGCACGGCTCTTAGTTTGATTGTCTTCTCCGTTTTGTCTTCGCCATTGGCTGTTGGTCTTCGCGTGGGTCGGGTAGGGGCTTCGGTGTAGTCCCCAACATTAGCCCTCAATTTGTGATGTGTTATTAGTGTAACTAAAACCAGAAGCAATTTTATTTGTCAATTTATGACTGCAACGTGCGCCTTTCTGACCCATACACGTGTCTTGTCGTTTTCATTCCGTACTTCTTTTCAGTTCCCGATAGTCGCTTCCCTTCTATATATCTTCATCGTGGGCGCGCTGTTTCTTCAATCGTATACTTTGTGAGTCTTTTTTCCTTTGGCTATTCCAATTCCTTTCAGTAGGAGATCCTTTTCCTTCGTTCTTTTTCAAGATGTCTGGTAGCCGAAGGTCTAGCGAAGAGCAGGCTAAGAAGAAGCTGAAAACTCATAAGACCTCGTCGAAGGACTGCTCCAATAAGGCTATTAGTGAAGCTAATGCTACAGCTTTGAGTGATGCTGTTCCTTCGGCAAGTCAGCCGAAGAGTTCACATTCAGCGAAGCCTTCCTTTGCTTTCAAGCCTCCGGTGATTCGTTCTGCATTAGATTTGTTTTCTATTCCGGAGGATGGTGGTAGTAATTCTTCTGGGTCTAAAGCTCAGTCTGCCCCTAAGAAAGTTGTTTCGAAGGGCTCTTCTTCTGTTGCAAAGGATATTTCTGCTTCTACAGTTGACATTCGTGATACCAGTGCCGCTGAAAAGGCCAAGATTCAGGACAAGGCTATCAAGGGCGCTGATTCTGTTCTTGCTAAGTCTGGATCGAAGGCTAAGATCCAGGACAAGACCTGTGTTGATGGTCTTGATGTTCCTCCTGCTGCCCCTGTTCATAATGAAGGGGTAGCTGAAGCTTCTGTTTAAGGTTATCTCTCATCTCTTAGTGTGGCTGGGCTTCGTCAAATTGCTGATAACCTGAGACCTCTTACAGATCGTTCCCAGGTTCAATTACCTTCGGAGCCAGACGTTGTGCTTCGTGAGCCTCTTAGCCCCTCAGCAGGTGGTGATCTTTTCCTACATTCAGTCTTTGAAGCAATGCTTGGAGAGTTTCTCCCTTTTGACATGACTTTTGATTCAGTCGAAGCTACTGGGGGTTCTTTGACTCTTTGTGACGACGTTCCTTCGAACACCTTCGTCATGAGTGCTAGGGCCGCTGCGCCCTTTGTTGCTGCTGCAGAGAGGCTTCGTTTTCCCCAAGTGGAGAATGAGCTTGTGCTTCAGGGTGGTGATACTTTGTACAAGTCTTTACTGTCTTCGCAGATGAAGGTAAGCAGTTTTAAATTTTGTTTTTTCTCAGTTGCTTGTTTTTCTAACTTCGCTCTTGTTTTCGTCAGTTGCTTGCTATTACCCAAGCCTCCCTTCGCCAGTTTAATGAGCTGACTCTGGCAAGGGCTGATCGGGACCGGCTTCGCAAGGATCTCTCAACTCTTGAATCTCAGATCAAGGAGAAAGAAGATGCTCTTGCTCTTAGTGAAAAACGTGTGGTAGATCTCTCTGCTGAAAAGGAGACCCTCATCAAATCTACTGAAGATTTTAAGGCGAAGGTGGCTTCTCTAGAGAAACAGCTGGAGGATCTTGATTCGTCCCTTGCGAAGGCTTTGGAAGCCAACAAGGTTCTTCGCGGAAAAGTTGAGGCTGCGGATCAGGAGGCGGCTTCTTTTGCTAAGGCTGAAGAGCTTCGCCTGTCTTCTCTTTGCAGCCATATTCAGGATGCTCTTATCTCGGTTGGAACTATTCCTGATCAGATTCCTGAGAACGCTTCGACTGAGCAGCGCCAATCTTGGCTCTCTGTCAACATTCCTTTCGTGGTGAAAGCTTGCAGGGCCTTCTCCACCAATGCCGTTCATCTGGCTATTCGGGACCTCCTCCATTCTCTTGATGTCGAAGGGAGCAATGCTTTGGCGAAGGTTGCTTCTGACGATTTCAAATTTTCAGCTGTTGATTCTACTCCTCGTCCTGTGGTTGAAGCTCTTCTGAAGGTCGCCGGTCATTTTGACGAAGCTTTCTGGAACCGTGTGCAGTCTGTCGGTCGTCTGCCTCAGAGTGAGGTATAAACAATTTATTTTTTCTTCGGGAGAGGGGTTATATCCTTCCTTCGAACATGTATCTTGTTGAGAATTGTTGTAATATTGTTGTAGACTTTATGTTGCTTTGATTAATTTTTGCTTGGTTTTTGGACCTTAGGCTTCGTCTGATATTTCTTTGAGCGAGTTTGCTACTCCGAAGGCTTCTTCTGACTTGGTTTTGGAGAAGTATGTTGCTCCTGATTCATCATCTGATGTTTCCCTGAGCGAGTTTGCGACTCCAGAGCCTTCTTCTAGTGGCTTGGTTCGCCGTGAGCCTCCGATTGAAGTTTTTAGCTCTCCTTCGAGGATTGATTTATCTAGTGATTCGAGTCCTTTGTCCCCTGTTGAGGGAGGTGAAAGTTCGTTTTCTTTTCCTCCTGGTAGCCTTGTGGCTATTGGGAGAGTTTATCGCCCAGAAGCTGATGTTCCCGAAGGGAGTCGGGGTCGGAACAAACGAAGGCCTCGTGGTCGCTGTCCACGAGGTAGTAGTTCTTCACATCGAGGTGCAGCCAAGAAGAAGAAGGGAGGGGACGTTTTATATTCGTCTTCCTCCTTCGATGCTGCTTCGCATGTTGAGCGAATGATTTCGTCTGGGATAATAGATCCCATATTTCAAAGGCCTTATTCTCCTTCGAATGGATATAATTTTGATGAATTTAGTATTGTATGCGAAATGCTTTTAGAATTAGGCCTTGTTGTAAAGCGTGAGCCTGACGATGGCTCTCCTTGATTGATGTCTGTGCTTAATAAAGCTTTTCTTTTGAAGTAGTCTTTCGGAGGTCTTTGCCAGAGATAAGATTTCTTCAATATCATCGAAGCTTTTAATGCTTTTTGCACGATGACCTTGTGTTTCCTTTGAGGAACGCAAGTTTTCGTGTTTTCGTTCTTTGATATTTGAATATTTTCATGCGAAGGATCGCGCTTTTTCTTTTACTAAGGTTTCTGTTTGCCAATACTTGGGTAGATTAAGCTTTCTTTGCTTATCTTTCCCTTCGGCTCTTGTCTGGAGTCTTTGTATCATCTCTCGTGATACATCGATCCAAACTTCGATTACACCAAATACTCAATTGGTGTAACCTTCGGATTCTCTAGGCTTTTGCCTGATACCGTTTTTGAGCTCGAAGCTTCGTTTCTTGAGCCTTGGCTCTTCTACGCCTCCCAGGAAATTGCTCTGGAATTTTTCGAGGGTAAAAAGGTAATTATAAAATTGTGTTACAGTCTTGGAGGGTGCCTCGTTAAAAAACCTCACACCCTTCGCAGGGCTACCCTCGTGAGGAAAAAGAGTGCACCCCCCGCAAGTTTTGTGTTTTTACATATAGGCATCGCGCGTGCTACCGAAGAGATGTTCTTGGTAGACACGACTCATGCATTTCTGATATGTCATGGACGAGTTTTCGAGTCCGAAGATCTTGAACTCTGGGGTCTTTTGTTTCCTTCGGACGAAGTGGACATTCTTCCTCCCAGGGGTTTCGCCATCTTCAATACTTCTTGCTTGGAGTTGGTCTCCGAGAATGCTGATCACAAAGATGGGACCAGGAATCTTCATGCACAGATAGCCCTGATGTATGGCTGCCTCAAACTTGTTAATGGACCCCCTTCCGAAGATTGCATTGTAAGGATAAACAATGTCAACCACATCGAAGGTCACATCTTCAGTTCTTGCGTTGTCTCCTTCGCCGAAAGTAACTGGTAGGTTAATTTTTCCCAATGCTTGGATAACCTTTCCAGTGAAGCCGACCAATGGAATTCCTGCAGGTTGCAGTGTTTCATTTTCTAGCTTCATTTTTCTGTATGTAGAGGCGAAGAGGATGTCAGCTGAGCTTCCTCCATCGACAAGTATCCTGAGTACATCAAATCCTTTTATATTTGCCTTGATGACTAGTGGGTCTGAGTGCGGTTGGTCAAGGTCTCTTGCGTCTTCTTTTCCGAAGGTGATGTGGACATGGGACCACTTGGTTTTCACAAACGGAGTCCTTGACGTCACATTATGTACCATTCGAATGTGTTCTTTCCTTGCCCTTCTTGAGTCTAGCTGCTGGGTCGATCCTCCGGAGATAGCGTTAATAGTTTGCCTTTGAGACGTGTAGCTAGTTTCTGTGCTTCTTCCATTGTTTTGCTGGTTTGTTTCTGGAGGCGGTGGCAATGCTGCCAGGCTTTGAGGTTGAGAGTAGGCATACTGCTGTGCCTGATACGAAGCTTCTCTTGGATAGTTGACAACATGATTGACAGAGTGCGAAGGGTATGTTGACATTGGGTTCCCTTGAGACCAGTTTTCACGATAGTTGCTCGTGTGTCTGATGGCCTTCTTCGCCTCTCTTTCTGCGGTCCATTCTTGTTTGAATTGTTGCATATTTCGGCACTGCTTTGTTGTATGGCCTTTTCCTTCGCCATGCAGCTCGCAGTATGGAGCACGAGAACTGCTTCTCTGATTGTTTTCTTTTTTGTCTTCGCCGTCTCTATCTTGGTTGCTTCGCTCTCTCCTTCTTTCATCATCTTTGTTTCTCTTTTCATCGCCCCTTTCTTCTCTGTTTTCGAGGTTGTGTATCCTTCGATTGTTATGATCTTTTGAATTGTATCTGCTATCGTCGTGCCTTCTGCTTCGACTCGCTTCCTTTTCTTCTTTATACTTCTTCTCGTCTTTGACCAGCTGGGATTGCTTCTTTTCGTCTTCTTTTTTCCTTCGGAATTCATCGTCTGATCTCGCGTATTTCTCGAAGGTGTCTAATAGTGCGAAGATGGTTTTGGGTCTCTTCCTTGTTAATGCAGAATGGAAAGGGCTAGCCCTCAAGCCTTCCGTTAGTGCATCAATAACTGTCGAAGCCCCTACATCTTTCGCTCTTGATTTTATTTCCATGAACCTCTGCATGTACTCCCTTAAGCCTTCGTCTTGTTTCTGCTTGCATGAAAATAGCCTTCCCTGATGAATTTCGGATGCTTGGAAGCCCTGGAAGTTGTTTATGAACTCTCTTCTCAACTCGGACCAAGAATTAATCGATCCTGGTTCGAGAGTGGAAAACCATGTCTTCGCTACTCCTTCGACAGCCATGACCAGAGCTTTGGCGTATGTTGAGTTTGTTCCTCCGCCCGATTCTACTGCGGCTTCGAAAGACATGAGGAACTCTCTTGGGCATGTTTTTCCTTGGTACGCCTTTATCTTCGGCATTTTGAAATTGACCGGCCAAGGTTCGCACTGTAGCTCTTCGCTCAGGGGAGAGTTTTCGTTGTAGATGACGCATGGCTGGCTGTCCTTTCCGGAGCTGCTTACTTCGTACACCATCTTGTGCTCGGTTTGCTTGCGAGGCTTGTGATGTGCGTCTTGTTCTTGCTTCCTCAGGTTTTCCATTTCTTCATTGTATTTGTTTAACTTACTGCCCATTTTGTTGATCTCTTGTTGGGCTTGCACTATTTTCTCGAGCATATCTTTTTTCAGCTTCGCTGTCTTTTCAATGATGGCTAACTTCTTTTCTCTTTCGACTCTTTCTTGCTCTATTATGCGAAGCCTTTCGGTTATGTTGCGTGTTTCGTCGTCCTCCTGTTGAAAGCTTGCTACTTGAGATGTCTCAGCGTTGTTTAGTTGCATTGCTTTTAGAGCTTCTTCTTTTCTTGCCGCCTCTTCGGCTCTTGCTATTTCTTCTGCTTTTGCAGCTTTGTCTCGCTCTTCTTGCTCTCTTGCTGTTCTGAGTTCTGCTTCATTCGCTAGCCTTTCGTTTTTGGCTTCGGCTTCTGCGCGTTGTGTGTCGCTGATGTTTGTTCTCGGCTTTGCCTTGGCCATATTGATCGTGGTCGTGGGTTCAACCCGCGTGACGGCGCCAAATGTTGGGGGATCGAAGGTCTTGATGGGACGGATCGAAGACCTCCAACGGTTGATGGAAACGCTCTAGTTCTAGCGAAGCCCTCGAAGGTTGTCGATGCCTTCGATTCGCCTCGCGAAACCCTCTTCGCTTGTCGTCGTTGCCTTCTGGTTGGAGCGAAGCCCTCTTTTCTGGTCCGCGGAGCCGGACGAAGAGGTTCTTGCTCAGGTTCCCTGCAGTTTAGTTGCGCGAAGCCCTCCTTCACCCGCGATGCCGGGCGAAGGGGTCGAGTGATTAGAGAGATCAGAACACGGTGCGAATGATTCCTTCTTTGGCTCGTGGCCCCAAAAAACCAATGTCATTACAGGATCATCTCCCTCCATATTTATAAGGGGGAGAGTGATCATATTTACATGCATGCCATTGGCTGTATAGGCACGGCTCTTAGTTTGATTGTCTTCTCCGTTTTGTCTTCGCCATTGGCTGTTGGTCTTCGCGTGGGTCAGGTAGGGGCTTCGGTGTAGTCCCCAACAGCGTGGTAGATGGCGCTGATGCTAGTTCAGAACTACATCTGCAAAACCCTGACAGAATCAAGCAAAAGGGAAGACCAAAAAAAGGCAGGATGCCCACTACAGTAGAAGAAGAGAAGAAAAAAAGGAAAAAGAAAATTCATAATGAGACTAAGAGAAAATTCAGTTGTGGAAATTGTGGTTCAGATAAGCATTACAGGAATCACTGTCCAGACAGAGGTAAACTAATATGACCTTTTGTTTCAACTTTTATATTGCATAAAATAAACTCAAAAATTTAACCTATATTATTCTTTTGCAGGCATTCGATTGGAAGTGAATGAAGATGGCAAAACAAAAGACGCTGCATGAATACCAGTTTCATGAAGAAGGTCGATTACAAGGACGAAAAAAACAAACTAAAGACATTGAGAAAACTGAGTGCTTCAGATTATTTTTAAGAGTTCGAGTACTTCAGATTATTAGAGGAGATCAACTTATGTAATAGGGACTGAGATGATTTACAGTTAATTCAACTTCTTAATGATGTTCAGAATTAGATACATACCTCTCTTTTTTTTTTGTGTTGCGCCTTCCTTAAGTCTGGGAGTAAACATGTATCCTTGCTTACAAAAAGTTTGAGATGCTCTTCATGTATCTCCAAGGGGGCCTCCCAAAAAGATACACAATACTGATTATTGCTTACCATTATCCTTGCTGATCAAGGGCCTCTAGGGGTAAACAATAAACTGAATTTGACTTCAATTTCTTGCTAACATGTATCCTTGCTATTTCAACAGCAGATGTCGTTTTCAAATAGGTGCATGACTGACTCCCTTGACTTGACCCTTACGACCATAGGACCTCTAGAGACTGACTACAATTAAACAGAAGCTAACTCAAAAATACACACTACTTTGAACTAACAGTGCTACTGCTACTTTGAAAAATGAATAATTAGAAAGGAACTATCAGTTCTCCTCTGCCAATACTCATCTTCGGAAACTATAAGGAGGGGAGTGGGAGCAAAATGATCTGAAACCAAGAGGCACTAAATATGACAACAAATGTAAACTGAAATAAATAATGAAAATAAGAATGACTCCCCCCTCATACTCAAACCAAGATACACTGTGCTGATTCTTGCCTATATATATCGTAGCTGATCAAGGACCTCAAAAGGACAAACAAAAACTATCAACTGCTTCTTGCTTACCTGTATCCTTGCTCATCAAGGACCTCTATGGATATTCACAAACACATACTAAACAAAGAAATTGAAATACCAAACTACAAACTGAAATTGACCATAAGCACAACACATTGCAGCCTTGGTCAACAGCTGAAAACTAGCTAACTGCTCACTTAACTGAGCTCATCTATAACATAATGAACAAAATAACTATAAAAAAAAATAATTAGAAAGGAACTATCGGTTCTCCTGTGCCAATACTCATCTTCAGAAACTATAAGGAGGGGAGTGGGAGCAAAAAAAAACTGAAACCAAGATACTAAATATGACAACAAAAGTAAACAGAAATAAAAAATGAAAATAAGACTGACTCCCCCTCATACTTAAACCAAGATACACTGTACTAATTCTTGCTTACATATGTCGTAGCTGATCAAGGACCTCAAAAGAACAAACCAAAACTATCGAACTGATTCTTGCTTACTTGTATCCTTGCTGATCAAGGACCTCTAAGGAAAAACTCAAACACAAAATAAAAATAAAATAAAAAACAAAATAACAACTGAAAAAAGAAGAATGGCTAACTGCTCACTAACCTGAGGTCATCAATCATCAAAATAACATAAACAAAGACTGAAAAAATAAAAAACTTAAACTTAACAAGAAAATGAAATACCAAAATAAATACTGAAACTGACCATAAGCATGAGATGATATATGAAAAAATATATATATTGCATTCTTGTATATCACTGTCCAGACAACTACACATATACTGAGACTATGAGACAATGAGTATATAAGAATTCCTATTGATATTGCTATTGAATCTCTATCATGTATAGTAAACCACATTCTATCTAAGCTTTGTACTATGAGACAACAGCTGCTGAGACCTCTATTTGCATATACGTGGATCAATACCCTACAAGAAAAAAAAGGAGTCATAATAACATGAGAGCCATCAAAGGAAAAAAAGAAAAATCGAAAATAACACAGAAATAAATAAAAATACCTCATTGAAAAAGTTCTGGACCAAAGACTTGTCTATCAAGTTCGTTTTTGAGAAGAAAAGGTTATTTGCAAACTTAATCCTGAGGTTGCTGATATCGGCTTGACTGAAAAACTTTGTAAGATCTAAACCATATTTCCATAACTCCATGAAAGCGATCACAAAGATACCACAATCATCACTGAAAAAAAACATTTAAATAAAATATAGAAAAAACAAGTTTTGAAAGAAAAAAATTAGCTACTTCATAAAAAGTTACCTGTTGTCTTGCTTGGGAACTGTGGGATAATAATAATGAAAATCCTCAAGGCTAATCTTCACTTCAGCATGCTTGTACCAGGCTTCCTTGAAAGCTGGGATCTAAAAAAATAATGAAAAGATGAAAATTGAGGTTTATTTTGCAATAAAAGATATGCACAACTCCCAGAACCAACTAAACATATTTTTAACATAATAGAAACTACAAAACTCAATAACAAAAAAATATCTGTGAATGCATATTGGTTATAAAAATCCAACAAAGAAATGCATGCATGAACACTAACATAAAACCGCCACTTACATCTCTCTGAAATGCAATTGTGTCAGGAAACATAATATGTAAAACATGAACTTACAAGTTTGTTCCTTGCATCTCTCTGAAATTCATCTGCCTTGCCAAAAATGGAATCCAAGAAGGCGAAGATCTTATTTTCAAAGTCAACAACGAACAGAAACCAATGACCCCCCGTGACGATGGGAAACAACATCTAAAAAACACATTGAATTACATTATGAGCAATATACATTCAAGCATCATAAAAAGAAATCAAAGACACAAAAAGGGCAAATAAAATACCATGTTTGTAAGGTGAAGTTTATGAGCAGAATTGGCTCCCTTGAAACAATGCTCCACTACTTTAAGATCTGAATCCCCATTGTACGTTAACAATGCATACTGATAACATATAAACAAACTACTCATTAATTATTTGTTCTTCCAGAATATGAAATACAAAAAACTAATAAAAATGGTATATAAAGATGAATCAACTTACTCCTACGTGAGGATAGCAATAATGTTTTTTAGTCGTACTCAGATGCCTATCTTCAAAAAATTTACGACAGTAGCCCGCAATGAAAAAGCTATCGACGTGCCCCTGCTGTTCAACCGATTCACCAATAGATCCATAGGTCACAGTAGTGCTGCGTTTTGATTTTCCAAACTTAACACCAGGTTGACTGCATCAATAAAAAAAATACACACAGATATATAAACAAATAGAAGAAGGGAAAAAAAACCACATTTCAACATCTAAGGAGTAAACACAAACATACCTACTCCACTGGCTGTAAGCAAGACTGCACAAGATATCGTAGTATCTTATTTCATTAGCAGTTGGAATAAACATGGGGTTTACTTTAGAACTTTTGGGTCGCAGCATCCTTTGGATTCTTGCAAGTGGATCAGCTTTTTTCATGTTAATTGCACCATCATTTGAAATCATGTTGTTATACAGATTATCAGATAACTTCATCAACTCAAGGTTTCTATCACTGAATTTCTTTTCACCCACAATCTTTACTTCGGGAGATTTCTGACATAACAAAAAAGACCCCATATAAGCACAATAAAAATAGATCAGATGCCCCCATGACACACACCATTTGTCTCTAATAGATAATGTCCTTGTATGCATCAGAAATAAAAAAGAAAGACCCAATTATTTAGAGGGAACAACTAAAATAAATATACCTGCTTCAAAGAGGGCATATGACACTTTTTGGAGGTCTGAGATAAGACATTCTCCTGTGGCTGCACAAAATTGCCATATTGAATTGGGCAACCATTTACAGGCTCTTCATCAGACTCATTAATTTTGAACAGATGAATAGGTTGAATCATTGAGGTCGTTGCAGAATTCTTGTTGACCTCTTGTTTATTCAATTTGCGCCTTTTAATGATGGGGGTGCAGCACCTGACACATGTAATAATTTTAAAGAAATCATTGTTAATACTTTAAACTAAAAAAAGCATAATGCAAAATTAAACTATTAAACTATAATACTAACCAGGTATGCAAGGAGATTTATCAGTGCATGTCCCTCTTCCTTCCATGTTCAACGGTGTGTCAACACAAGCTACTAAAAAACAAAGAAAAAAAACAAAGAATAAACTTACGATTACATCGGGATAAAAAACCTAAACAGGTAAAAAATAAAAAAGAAATGTACCTGGCCTATGTAACCTTTCCATTACATTACTGATACCTTCAGGCTGGGAGTGGATAAACTTTTCTGTTACAATATCGATAGCTTCATGAGGTGACTCAATCTTCTGCAAAACAATACATATAATGCAACAGTAAAAAATAGATGCATACAGGTTGGAAACTGATTTACAAGAAAAGGACAAACATATAACAAGCTAAAAAAATAATACTAAGAATAAATTTAAATCGCCTTCTGCTTCTAGTTGTTACATCATGCATCATAACAGATGATAAATTAATTAATCAAAGTAGTGGGGACCATAAAAAAAATGATGATGAATGGTTTGATTTGGTTTCGGCAATGCAATGCAAACTGCAAAGTACTTCATGTACGTGTCGATTAATTTAGGCGGTGCTGCATGTACGTCAAATGGAACTATTTGTGACAGACAGATAACTACAGTAATCTTGCAGTTTAAAAGAAATCAATGTTAATACTTTAAACTAATCATACAGGTTGAACAGTTCAGGCTCCAAGGTGGAAGCTGTCTGTCAAATGGAACTATTTTTTGACAGACAGATAACTACAGTAAGCTTGTAGTTTAAAAGAAATCAATGTTAATACTTTAAACTAATCATGCAGATTGGACACTGATATAAAATAAAAAAGCACCATGACAAAAATAATAACCTTATCCTGACTATGGGACAACTTTGTATTGTTCTTCGCTGCTATAACAAGTTCATCAATGTCAGCTTCAGTTCCAGACTTAGCATTCACAGCACCATTAAACTTTGACATGGGTTGAGGAGATGATTCCTTTTGAGAATTATCATCACCTAAAAAACAAACAAAAAAACATTAGCAAGTAGACACATTGTATATAAGGACAGTATAAAAATAAACATAGCAACAAAAATAAACCACTGCACTTACTTGATTCCAAAATGATTGTAGGAGTACAACTTCTAGAATTAGAACACTCAATCTGCCTCTTGTCATTAGAAGGTGCAATGTTTTTAGAGACGTTTTGTGCTTGAATATTGGAGGGGACAGAACCAAGTCCTGGATCAACACTTGATATGTTTGGGGCAACTTCTTTTACTGACACAAGCCCATTAGAAGGTAAATTGTTGTGATCCTTTGATGCTGAAAAATTATCACATAATGATTTCTTGGAAGGATCTTGAGTCAAAGAAGGTGTTCCTTGTTCTGAATTAGCTGAAACATTTGAAGCCGCATCTGATAGGATCTGAAGTACACTCAAGATTACTGAATCTGCCTTCTGATGACAACTGTTGCAATTGCGGGAATTAATGCCTTCCAGTAGAGAACAAAATGAACTTTTCACCTAGATTGATAAAAGAGTACAAAATACACACTCTATCAGAATTAGGTTACGTCTCTTATCATGATCCTAATTCTAAAATTTGAAACATAATCAGCAAGAATGATACATAAATATAACAGACCTCGGAAGGCAAACAATGTCCAAATGAAGCCTCTAGCTTAGCTTGAAACTCAGATATGTTATAACAATACATGTTTGGATGCCCAGAACAGAAGTTTTGAGAGATAGGTTCAATCTGTAAAAATATATCAAAGTAACATTCAAAGACAAATAACATAACTACACTAATAAAAAAAACTTTAAGGAAAAAGAACAAAAAATTATGCAAACCTTAGCATAGCATGTGTTCAACAAATCTTTAATTGGCCTCTTGCCAAATGTTCGACCATTGATCTGATCACGCTTCGAATATGATTTTATCATGTCTCCTCTCCAAACTTTTATTCGAGGAATTCCACGCGGGACATAATGAACACCGAAATTGACAAAATCTAAGTAGTATACCTAAAAAAATAAGTGTTATCATGTCAGGAAAAAAAAGGTTACAGGCCAAATTAACTAATCATGCTGTCCACACTAGCAATTAACATTAAAGAAATAAATAGTGTGCGTCAGAAGGTTTGATGTAGCTGAAACAAGTGCACAACAGAAGTTATAGAACACAAGAAAAGTAACTCATAATGCTGAGTCCACACTAACATTCCGGCTTTAAGCATATAAACTACTGCAAGGAAATATACTGATTAAACTAGTAGTAATTGGCAAATCAACAATTGGAAGAGGCATTCTGAAATATGCATATAACTTGCAGGATATAGCAACGACAAAAGAATACATAAAAGGTTACATGCCAAAATACACAACATAAAAAAATAGGACAAAAACACTTACAGCAATGAAATATAAGCAGCCTCCAAGTGGTTTGCATGATTTTCCAGAATGAGTGATGTTGTTGTTGAACTTATAAATCCTTTTCATTAACCAGTCATAGACAAGCTTGGACCAATCAAACATAAGAAGATCATAGATGTTCTCGAGAACAGATAAATACTTTGGGCTGGGCTTTAAAGATGAACAAGGATGCACCCGTCGATGGAGTTGAACCCCGATATCTTTGTCTGCAACAACATGGATTGTGTCAAACAAACTCATATTGCACGGACATGGGAAAAGCTGGATTGAGGATTTCCACGCATACCTGATCTCCATGCATAATCGTGTGTAGTAAACCTTAGAGGCACACCCGTCAGCCACTGGATTAGACGTACTCTGTACTCATCGAATCGGATGCCGGGGTTCTTTGGTGATGAACGCCGCTGTTTACCGGATCAGGCATCTATATCCACACGTCTGCAAGGGAACAAATTACAATCAACTAATTAATTGGCAAAAAAAAAGCCTGATCTATGAGAGAATGAATGAACGAGGCAAGGTCTCCTCGCACGAAGTTAGGAGGCATGTGCGTCGTCTTCCATCAGACTCCCGCACCAGACTAGGGAACACAGGGGCCTCGAGCTTGCCGGTGAGAGGGACCAGTCGTCCCCACGCGCAAGCCAGCGACGGGAACTGCGCTGCCAGTACAGATGAGCGCGCCAGCCATGGGAGATACCAGATACCTGACGTCCACCAGGTTTTGCATTCTAAAAAAAGGCATGCGAGAGAGAATAGAGAGAAATTTGAGAGAATAAATGGAATGGTGCAATACGGCAATAAAAGTGGAGGATTTTCTTACCGTAATCAAAACCCACAATCAAGGAGCATTAATTAGTAGGACATTAACTCATGCATGCATGCGTGACTCGGCTTGCTTTTGGTTGCCTGGCCTGTATAATCTGGTTTGGTCGGGTTGGAGTACGGCCTGGGTACTGAATAGCTTATTCAGTACCCAGGGTAGAGTATAGGGGTTCTATATATATATATATATATATATATATATAGAGAGAGAGAGAGAGGAGAGAGAGAGAGAGAGCTTTACATATTAGAAATAAATCATTCAATCTCGGTAATGTAAAGTAAAAAAAATATGAACGAGATCAAATGTCAAAAGGTATACATATCTCATTGCAGGTAGCACGGTTCAACACGAGATGTCGCAAAATTTGTCTTTGGGGTTCAGTATTTTAAATTTGTGTGTGTCTTTGGAGGAACACGAGATGAGCACAAAATTGGCTGCAACCCAATATTTAAATTTGAAGCGAATACACATGTGTTAGTCTCTCCTGAATTTTGTTCCCTACTGGTATTATTGAGATAGTTGAAACGTTTGCACGACATTGACATTGCCCGCCGACCTTTTGAAAGGCCTGAGATGTGTGCTGGTTTAGAGACGTGTCTCAGCAAGTTCCCGTCTTTACCTTTTCCTATTCTTAGCAAGGAGTTTGTTACCACGACCACACCTATATACTAGCCAAAACCCCGCGCGTTGTTGCGGGTATGTATCATCACAACATTGTGTATTATACATTTTTTGTATGAACACATTGTCATCATGACAATTTTAACTATGCTATGAATAAGAAAAAGCTTCAAAAGGGATACAACAATTTTAAGTATGCATTACAAATATTAATAAGAGCTTGAAAGACAATAGCATACTACATTGTGTATTAGTCCCACCAAGTCGTTAAACATATAAGGATCAAGTCAGATACAATGTGATAATAGTTCGTTGTACGAACAAACACAGTTCTCATGAGTCATAACCACAATGTTTTCACAAATACGTCATCTTTTCAATGGTCACATGTATTGAGAAATCATTATTGTTGCCATAAAATCTCCAGTTTTGTATGTGCGGGTGCACCATCCTTCATCAGGTTGCACTACTCATATCCTTCATGAAACGCATACATTCATCTGTGCAGAATATTGTTCTATTTTTGAGAGCAACAGCGAATATTACATAACTGAAATAAATCTGGGTAATCAGTAAAACAATGCATTTGAGAAAGATTATATGAAAGAGAGGAAGTATGTACTATTTAATCACCGCCCATTCCAGTTGAGCGGCAGATATAAGAAACACAAATATATATAATGATATAAATGAATTTCAACACTAACAGAACGTAATCCTCTTCATGTTCTGCACATAACAGACACCATGACTACGTGTTTGTCATCCCTACCGTCTCTGCAATAGCTAGAGATGCATATATATTTTGAGGAGCCTTATATATTTTACAGTTATTTGTTCACCTATCATGGCATAGGATCCAAGATATAACAAAGCATCCATAAACTCTTCTGGTATATCAACAAAATAATTACATACTGCAAGTTGCAACTTTGGACACATTTCGGAGAAGCACGTAGCTTTGATGGGTCTCACCTTACTGAACCATTGCCATGCTGGCGGACAACAACAGGTTGTTCAAGGTAGCAGTAGCTAGAGATGCATATGAAGCCTTGCACTTCCGTACGGAGTATAGGCAGTGCATTTTACATCATTACAAATAATCATGGCTACTACACCGAATGAAACTGAGACTTATATGAGACATTGAGATGTAAGCATGTCATGTTTTTACCTGAACCGCTACTTTCAAATGTAGTGTTTTGATTCTCCAAATGCAGCGACCTGTAAATAAAGGAAACATTGAAAGTTACGATAGAACACATTATATAAATCCTGTCAAAAAAAAAAAATGGGGAACCATTTGCAATTAGCAAAAAGGTTCAACTAAAGCAGGAAATACATAGTACCGAAAATTTGTCTGGCGTAACAATAACTGGAGATGCATACGAAGCCTAGCACTTACAGAGCACTGGCACTGCATTTTACATCATTACAAATAATTGTATCTATACCAAACCAAACCGAGACTTGAATGAGATATTCAGATGTGTATGCATGTCCTGTAGGCTGTATACCTTAACTGCTACCTCCAAGATATATGCAAACAGTAGTAGTGTTCATCCACCATATATTCACATTGCATTCAGATTTATGAAAGCAATTTTTCATCCAAGATACATGCATGTGAAAATAAAATGTGAGATGATGATACAACAGATTTGCGCCACACCTCTATAAGAGCAATCTGGAATCAATGTAAGCCATAGCAAAACATTACAGGAGCAGGGCATGACGGTCTGTAGCATTAGGGGAAGTTGTGCATTCATATAGGGAAGGGCAAAATCTAACTACGGAAGTAACAAAGCAGGTCAAAATTTAGACATTTAATTATCATGAAAGATCACATACCAACAACAGCAAAATCAATTCCTGAAAAAAATTCTGGTACTTTCTAAGGAGTAATGCGTCGAACGCGTTTATAACCAACACAAATGAGTGCACGAACACGTGATTCTCTCAGCAGCACAAATGGCCTATCTTTGCCCTGCAACCCGTGCCGCTGCCTTAAATAAGTCTGAACTCAAACCGAGATATGTACAACACGTACCTATCCTTCGGGCAGCAAGAAGCCGTGCCTTCATGGCCGTGGGAGGACGGCATCGAGGGAGCTCGGCGGCGAACGCCGCACGGCTGGACAGGCCGGCTTCCAAACGGACAGACGACGTCTGAGCCGGAACGCCGAGGGATCCGAATCGAGAGGGAGAAGGCAGGTTGGCAGCAGGGATGGAAATGCAGGTGCAGGGGAACGGCGGCAAACCTGGGGCGAGATCTGACCGAGGTGAGCTGCAGCTTCGATGGACCCTGTCTCCAACGCCTGTGATGCCAACTGTCAGCTCTGGCACCGTTGACCGAGGTGAGCTGCAGCTTCGATGGACACTGTGTCACAGGCAGGTCCCACATGTCACTGTGATGCCAACTGTCAGCTCTGGCACCGTTGACGGTCCGATGCAACTGCATATGAAGGGAGAGTCGCTAGGGGCTCCAGCTCCGGCAGAAGTGTTGTCCCTGTTGAGAGCCCCCGGGAGGGAGCGCCATCGCCGAGATGGGGGCGCCGTCGCCGGGAGAGTGGAAGAAGGATTGGGAATGAGCTATACCGAGGAAGGATCGGGAAGGAACAAAGAAGGCTCACAGGTGCAGGCACGGGAACGGACGGATGATTCAATTCCGAGCCACACAATCCGACGGTTCACAGCAAGCGCTACAGGGTAACAGTAACAAACAGTAACATGGTGGGGCCCGTCCGCAAAAACATAAGATCTATTATGATTAGGAGCTAGGAAAGAGGACAGAGCTACAATTGCGAAACATGATAAGATCATTTCATCAGATAGATCAGCACAACGAAGGTTGTCCATAAAGTAAGTAACCGGAGGTATGTCGCTGAGCTGGAATTTGGATAGCAAATAAGCCATACCAGCCTCACGGTTTAGAGTAACCTCATCACCTCCTATGGGTAAACCAGTGACAATATTAACAGATTCTTTGCAAATGGGAATCAGCTTATCACCTAACTTTATTTCAGATGCTTCGACATCAACATGGCGACAAATCCATTTGGCAAATCTCTTTGGAACAGAACAATGATCAAACACGAGCAAAGAACCAAAACCATGATCTTTTATGACATTCCTTTGTTGTGGAGTCAGAGATTGAATAACTCCAGCAAAGTATTCCACAGAATTTTTAGAATATCCTGACCCAGCACTAATATCAGGTTGACCAATGTCCTACGGTGAAAAAAAAACCAATGTACAAGCAACGCACATGTAAGTAGTAGCTCAATATATAGGCTAATATAATAGGAATTCAACATGTCTGACATAGAAGTGTTTCAAGATTAGCATCATTATATACAGATACAATAATTCTTCCCTTTCTTATCACAACAAAATGAGCTTTTGTAACATGGTTTACACTCTGCTTATTCTACAAAGTTTGGACTGAGAGCAACTATGTATCAACAACTACTCAAACCGAAAACCGAAACCAAAAATTGTACAAGTTTGCAATTTCGATATAGGAAACAAAAAATCAATGGCGGGGCAGATGTACGCTAATATGAGAATACCTTAAGGATGGACGGTCCACATTTTGTACTCTTATCAGAATGGTTCATTGGGTACCTAGAACACTAACAGAAAATAAATATAAAAAATAGCTTAGTTTCAGATAACAATGGAGTAGACCCAATAAAAAAGAAAATATATCAATGTAATCAACAAAACCATACATTGGCCTTAGCAAATTGAAGGAATCCATCCAACAGATTGATCATGCCTACATATATCAGCTCCTGCGTGTGTTAATAAAATGTCAGAAACTATTCATGAAATAGAGAAAAAAAAGGACATCTAAACCAGTAACTACCAAAAACCAGTACCTCCTCGGACCTCTCAGAAACATGGTCACTGTCATTGTCTTCAGAAGACTGATCACCAGCATGTTCGCGTATTGTGTTAATGTCAGAATTTGCACCTACGGGGACTGCAATTCCCTTTGCCATCTAATATAAAACAGTAAGACAAAAAACTATAAGCACCAAGATATATAAAAACATTTCAAAAATAATGGCAAACAACCGATGCATGGTAGACACAGGTGGTACAAAAAATTTCCCCCCTTTATGGGCTGCTGAAAGAAAACAACAATACTACCTAGTCAAGGCTTCAGCACAAAACTAATCATGTGAATATACACTCTGAACTGATAACATAAAACTCTAGTTCAGAACATACACCATTAAAAAAAAATGTTTTGTACTACTACTGTTGCAGGCAGGCTACTGACAGGGTGTTGACCAAAAAAAATTGACACACATGCACTCATTGGCAGCCATTGATTCCTAGAAAATGGCAATACAACACATCAATCACTAGTCCACCTCTAATCGTCCCAGAAACACCAATAACACAGACAAAAACTGATGCCACCAGCACCCAACCCACCTCTGCATCATACATCAAACTAGCCACACTGAAATTAAGCTAGCTGCTATGTAACATCATACAGTTCAACCCGAATAGCAGCTAGCAATTAAGCTAGCTGCTATATGACAGCCCAATAAAACATGACCATGAGAATCATCTAAGCAACACAAGCAAATTAAGGTAGCTGCTAACGGGATGTTGACGAATAAGAATTATTTCACTTGTCCACTGCTGTCATATTGCAGACTGCATCGACTGCATCTACATCTTACCAAAAACAAAAATACATGACAGCACATACCATGTACCATGGGGAATCATCTAAACAAACAAGCAATGGAAAATTACTGATGGATTTCGTAGCAACAAAAGCTTACACAGGGCCTAGCAACAAAGCTTACACAGCCCCGGGGAGAAACACAAGGGAAGCCATGGATATCAGATTTTGCTCCTACCAACATTTCGAATCAGATGAAGGGGGGATGCATGGAATTACCATGCTGGTAGATGGAAGACGCGGCGGCAGAGCGCTTGAATACGCGGCACCACAGACAGAGCCCACCCCCTATGGACGGAGTACACGGCGTCGCGTTGCCTGCGGCGGATTCCGCCGTCGACGAGCCTCCTCGAAGCAACGCTCCAGCCGAAGCTCGTAGATGAAGTACGCGCCGCTTGTCTCTTGATGCCGCAGCAGTACCCCAAGGTGGTAGACGGAGTGTGCGGCGGCGCGTCGTCGCCTCCGGCGGCGACGCCGTCGAGGAGCTCGACGAGCTTGGGGAACACTCGAAAATTCCAGCCACTGAATAATTTGAAAAAGCGAAGCGGAAATAATAGTGGGTCCCGCACAGAACGCCGAATTGCTTACCGGGCATCATTAACGGGTACAAAAAAACCCGAATAGCTCCTGCAACCCGCACCCATATAGTCAACCTGGGCCGCAAAAAACTGACCATGGGCCGTAAAATCACAAAGCATGTGAGAATTAGGCCCAACGACACAGAAAATACACAGAGGAAGGGAGACAGCTGTCGACACGCTATTGGACAGAAAATCGACTGAAAGCTAAAACGTTTTTAGCTGAGCAACAAATAGAAAACCAACAGATAGAAAAACAAACAAAATAAATAAATTTAAGATGAGCCACATTTAATAAAAAAAAAATTGGGCTACATTCCAGTTCAAAAAAAATGGGCCACATTTCGAAGCATTCTTTCTGATACAATAAGATGAGCCTTATTTAATGAAATAGAAAAATGCGGCAAATCCCTAATGATAATCTTGTCCACTTTTTAAATTTAAGGGCATGTATGTAAGGGATAGGTTCTCGACACTAAATATTCTCTGGAGCTAAGTGTTTTGTCTTAGCTGCACTCTGATATCGACACTTGGTCTTTGATTTTCGTGATCAAACTATTAAGGGATAGCATAGTACAAGTATAAGACTCTAATTTTACAATCTTTATCAAATTGAATCATGCAACCCATATATATTGTTTCTATAACACATTATCAACACAAGTCATTTCATAACATGGTATACAGAGTCACCAATTAGAGTTCCAATTTTTTTTCCCTGGCCGCACACACCGGGAGCGATTTCACCAAGCCGTCGTCCCAACGATTCATCTCTAAGCATGCTCATTCCTTAGCAAGGTCAGGATGGATGATGGGCCAGGGTCCTAAAAAAATTAAAACCCCTCAATTCGCAATTCACATAGGTGTAGGCCTGCTAGGAGAAAGGCCCATCACAACCAAAAAGTTATGAAAACAGAGAGCACCGATGCCTGGTTCAGAGAGTGGGCCCAATCAAAGAAAAACCAACGAGCTTTCCTCCACTCTCATTGTTATAGGAGAAAAAAATTATGAGTAAAATACACTAGAGGTCTATAAACTTTTCTGTCTGTGCCATTTAGGTCTATAAATTTTTATTTACAATTTTATGTCCACAAACTTGTTTGTCTGTGTTATTCAGATAAAAACACTTTTTTCACGTTTGATCAATCTAGATCAAAGCCGGTGAGGCCTTGCTAGAGAAGGCAGTGTGCTTGTTCATGCAAATGCATTTGCAGTCATCATCGCTGACATCAGTGTTTGAACTCGAATTCACACCAAGGGTCTTAATCCACTACGAGGTGGTGCGGCAAGGGTTATAGCAAGACTGTGTGCTCAAAGCAATATACATTGGACGAAAGAAAATGACGATGGGTAATTAAAAAACAATCGAGGTATGAGGTGATTTACTAGAATTTGAAGAGATGGATAAGGCATTAATAAGAAGTGGGACTCATATATAAAGGTCACATGATGTGTGTATGTTGGATCTGAATGCTGAATGAAGGGGTATGGATGTGTTGTACACCTCTTAATAATATGTTTATAGACTTAGATGACATTAACGGATAAGCTTATGAACCCATAACTGAAATGTTAAAGTTTATAGACCTAGATGACACAAACAAAAAAGTTAATGGACCTAAAATTGCAAATAAAAGTTTGGCCTAGATGACACGAGCGGACAAGTTTATGGACCTCCAGTGCATTTTATTATTATTTTATTCATTGGGAGCCGAAAGCCTCTACAGGTAATGTTTGGGCTTCGGTGCCTGAATCGAAAGATTCCTCATGTTTGAAGCACTGTATGGGTGCTTCATGTACAACACTCTGAGACCTCGCAAGTACGGTTTGAAGCACACTCTGGGGGTGCTTCATGTACAACACTCCACCGTGTCCAGTGGCCTCGCAGAGCCATGTAGGTTCGGACGTCAGATGGAGGAGGACGTAAGCAATGTAGAGGTCTCCCAGAGCGTCAGAGTAGCTTGCAGAAGGTGTGATGGTCTCGTCTAACAAAAAACTCAGACACCCGCCGAAGGCGATGGAATGCGGGAGGCCAACGCGGTGGCCCGAGTGGCATCTGTCTCGAAGAGAGAGAGGGGGAAGGAAGAGAGGTGCATGAGAAAAATCTTTTTTTTTCTTATTTTTTTTCTTATTCTATAAGGCTGGCTGTTATGCATAAGGGTGACTTTTGTCATCAATATACTATAGATTGCGTCCATAATGTATATTCAGCGTGTTCGCCTGGCTGCTTTGCAGCAGCTGTTTTGCAGAAGCTACAGTGTTTCAGTTATTTCTTTAGCAGCCGCTACAGTGTTCGCAGTTATTTTTCTGCAGCTGCAGCCTGCCGAACAGGCTGATTGAGTATTGACAGACCATATGAGGAATTTAATGCTATTAACTGGTTTTGTATCTTTGACAGGCTAGAGCAGCAGCAATGTATATGTACTATCTGGTAAATATAGGTGGGCTCTGTGGCAAAAAGTAATAACAATGTTGATTCCCACAATGCTATGTCATCTTGTGTGCAATTTCCACAAGGAAGACCGGTAGGAGAGAAGAGAGAAATAATATTGTTTATTCCTTATGATGGCAATAGCTATATGGATGACATTAGCCATCAATAGTATAATGCCTATCTCTACAATGTATTTGTACTCTATATGTACCTTTATTGTGTAATGCCCTCTATATGTCTCGATTGTTGTTGCTCCAAGAAATGAAGAAATTTAATGCTATATTGACCTCTCATTGTGGTTGCTTTGCTCTAATACCTTGCAGAAAAAGTACGTTATCCGACAGTTTGCAGAACCACGTTGCCGAGCCGCAGTGATGCGTCCAGCTGCTGGGGCGTAGTGGTTGCGTGCCGGACCAGGACCACACATTGATCACCTCCCAAATCTCCCCGCGCCACTGGATATTCACTGAACAAGTGCACCGTTGTCTGCTTTCTCCAGATTGCGATAGCATAGTTGACTAGTACTATCTCTGTCTTAAAATATAAGCATTTGTTGATTTTTAAACTTCGTGTTTGACCATTTGTCTTTTTAAAAAATTTATGAAAATATTATTTATTTTGATACAATTTATTTTATCATTATATATACTTTAAGCATGACTTATTTGTTTTATATTTTTGTAAAAAGACGAATGATCAAACGTAGAGTTCAAAAATCAACAAATGTTTGACGGACGGAGTATCAATTAGGCCACTCCCTCTTCTGTAGCAGATACGTCGTCCATACTCAGATCCGTCGTCCATACTCTGTTCTGTAGGAGTAACCATACGAAAAACTTGCATTGCTGTCTCCCAGACCTGCCACACTTTCAGTGGAAGAACGATGCAAAACTTCCATCGAATCGCATGAGATACGCAGACTTTGCTGAGTACTGCCCATTCGATGTTATAGTACGCATGAACATTGCAGATATCCACGGCCTGCAAAATACAGCTTTGCAGCGCCACACCCACACATATTGTGTATGCATATATGCATACATTAGTATTAGTAGCACGAAATACAGTGTCTGGCGGGCTAATTTCACGCATCTCACTGTTGCTAATAACCTAATCTAATCACTGAGGTACTTGACCACACCAGGGATATGAATCCTGTAGAAATACTCGTCCCAGTCAATGGACTTCGGATCAAAGCCAAAATCGTATCCCCCGTTCCGGCCTTGCTCCTTGTTCTTCATCCTCAACCTCAGCCTCTCCGTGTTGATGTCATCGAAGCTTCAAAGTAATCCAAACAAATCAGAGTAAAAAAAAGGTGAAAAATCTCTTGCGATTCTTAATACGGTTGAATCTGTTGCTTACCACCCGTTGTACAGTGTGTAGGGCGCGTAGAGCTCGATCAGGTGCATGACGTAGTTGTACTTGCGGCTCAGCTCCTCGTAGCGCCGCGAGAGCACGCCACACAAGGCAATGTTCACCAGATGCAGGATCTGTTAAGTCGCCACACAACAAGAAATAATCAAAGAAGCACTCTATTTCTGTTTTTTTTTTAAAAAGCATTATGTTGCTATTATTCTGATGTAATTTTTGGAACCAAAATTGATCGATCACGTCGAAGCCGAAACGGGAGTAGAACTGTGGAAGCACCTCGAGGGGAAGCTTGTACTTGATGGCCATGTACGCGCGGCATCTAGGGATGGTGCTGAAGAAGCGCATCTTTCTCACCCGAACGGGCTCGCCGTTCTTCCCGGAGCTCGGTGGATGGTGGAGGAAATACCGGTGGCCCGAGTCGGCGAGGTGGGAGTAGTGTGCTGGGTTGCGCAGGGACGATGTCACGTGGTAGATGGTCTGCGCCTGCTCCTCCGAGTGCGCTGCCATTGCCACCATCATAGCGTTAACTACCATGTCCCCAGGAATCTGTCGCAAAAACATATACAAGACCCGGTTTCAATACAAAACGATATAAACAGTACTAGTTGAAAGTTGAAACCCCACGGCTGGTCGACTCATGGAGTGCAACACAATATTTTGTTCTGGTTTCCAATGCTCACCACGTCCATTATCTTATCAAGGTCCACCAAGAAGAATGACAAGGCCTGCTTGGCGTAAGCAGTGATCACTGAGTCAATCGTCCTACGAAAGGGAAAGATGTGTCGGCATAAGCATTTGTTAGGATGATCGAAGAAATCAAATGAACAATGTAAATTCATTGTATTTTAAGAGTCACCTGACTCCTTCAATCCATCCAGGCAATGGCTCCTTGAGAATGCTGGTTATGATGCTCGGCCGGAAGATGACCACTGGGAGCTCGCCTCGCATGTGCCCCAGCAGCATCTCCCCAATAGCCTTGGTGAACACATAGGTGTTCGGCCATCCGAACTCCCTCGCCCTTCAGTTCGTTTTGCACACAGCAATGCAAGAAACGTGTTAGATGTGTCAAGTTGCTAGTACAAGAGACGTGAAGCAGCTGAGAACTCTTTTCTAACGAGTTAATTCTGACCTCTTGAGACCAAGCTCCTTCATAGTTTTCTTCTCAGCCCTTTCCGAGGAACAGTTAGCTTTCAGTTCTCTCCTGGTGTCTTCGATCAGCTTTAGCTCGGATTCAATATCGAGGTGCATGCCTCCCTTAAGTGTTTCACCCATCAGGAAGGGTTTCTCTAGTAGTAACCCTTCTTGTTCACCGGCCACATAAGTTGGTAGACCATGTAATCATTACATATATGGATTCAGAATATCGGACCACAACAACGTATATAAAACACAGGGTTGTTGCTTCTTGCCTGTTGAAACATGAAGTAGCAGCTTTAGTTTAGCACAGCTTTTTGCAAATCTGCATATGTGCTTTGCTCCTAGGACGTTAGAATCGAAAGCCACATCATATCTGCAAATACAAACGATGTCAAAGTAACATTAACAATATGCTGTCTCAAGAATTTGTCAATAGCAAACGCCACAGACCTTTCAAAGAAATTAGTAGTCGCTGCTCCATTGATGATGATGTCAGTATCTCTGTATAATCCTGTCAGTTGGGTATTGCCTAGACCAAAGTTCTCATACATTATGTCCCCGGGCAAAGGACATATCTTTTCTTCGATGAAAGCTTCAAACCCATCACCATGCTTATCTTTTAAAATTCCAAAGATCTCTCTCCCTGTTACCTGAAATAACGAGGCAGAGTATGCAGAGTAAAACTGCTATTAGAGTGATATTGTTAGTGAGATGTGTAAGTTTCACAAAGACATCTTAATTTTGTTTAATCTATTTTATTTGCTTTTTCAGACAAAATACTATTCAGATACATTCTAAATAAGCAAACCCATAAAGTTTGCAAAGTGATAAGATTCCGTTCATTTTTATGTTTCTAGGTGAAGCATGTCTCTTTGGGAGAGCTTCTAGTTTTTGGAACTCGTTGGAGAACCACAAGATCGTTAATGCTTTCCCAAACAAGGGGCTTCTTCAAGATTGAATGCTCCTCACCTATATTATTGGAAGACTGCTAACGTGTCCACCTTTTATTTCCTGTCACTTCCATATCTGTGCTATGCTACCAATATTATCTCATACGCTTTTTCAGTAATGGCCACCTCTCCAAGCTGTCACTATCTTCTTCCATTGAAGGGCTCTCTGCAGCTTCTGGCGCCAAATTTTCTCCAGAAAAGCATCACATGTTTCTCTGATCGAGATTATTTAATGTCCATGTAATTTATGGTCACTATCATAAATAATTTTTTCACTAGCTCACTCTTTTCCTGGTGCTAAATTCAGTGTTCTGCTGTTGGATAGAATCTCTTGAAAATCCCCATTCATGTTGCGTGAGCCATACTTTGGTAGTGCATGAATGTTTCGTGAGGTGCTTTGAAAAATAAAATATGAAACCATATGATCTATGCACACACATGCACAAACAATTAACCGGAGAAACAAACTTTCATTGATCAACATGAATACATTAGTCCTAGTATGAAGCAAAGATTTCCACGGACTTGCATCAGGAAGAAAAGTTCAAACTAGATTAAAGTAGTGCGAGGGAACGGAGAGGCTAGAAAATCTTTCACCTCAGTCTGAACCCTCTGCTTTGCAGACTCGACATCAACAGCTCGAACAAGGAGGAAGAGCTTCTCGACATCAGGCTGAACCCTCAATATCTTCTCCACGAGCACTGCAGGAAGAGCTTCTTGACACGAGGCAGAATCCCGTTGAAATGGAACGCACTACATACAACGGAAGAGTTCATGCAGACGTACCTTTCCCAAGGAAGCCAGTTGAACCAGTGATCAGGATGTTCTTGCCCCTGAAATACTCCACAACGGCATCAGCGTCCAGTTCGCCGATCATCTTCCAACGCGTGAGCTCTGTGTGGGCGTATCTCAAAGTTTTTGAGGTTTACGCCTTCTGTCTAAAGAGTACTTGTTGGGTGTTAGGTGATCAAGTAGTACTTGCAACAATCCTCCAGAGAGACTGCCCACGTATTTATAATGATTGAGGGAAGACGGCTGGGTTCCAGAGGACCTAATGGTCTATGCATGGAACAATGTTGCAGATGCAGAGCGGTGCTAGGCAAACCAAGTGTCCTTCAATGGCGAGCTCTACCTTGCGGATTAACTGTACCATTACTGCTTTGTATTGTTGTGTCTGGGCTAAGATATTCTCTGAAATTTATCTGTCTGCAGTGACAGCCAAAGCTATAATGAAAGGTTACAGTCTTAGAGGCTTTTATTTGTTCAACCACTACATTGTGATATTATTGGTAAACGAAACGGAAGCAATGATTTCGACAAACGATGATATTATAAAAACACGATTTTGGAGGCATGTAATGCTCCATTGGTCCCATTCACAAAACATGAAAGTATAGAAATGATACTCCACATATGAGCTAGTCCACATAAAATTCAATTCGACACTCACATAGAGATAAAGAGAGAACATAGAGACGAGCTTATTTGTTTTTAAAAGTAGACTATAACATTTACTGAGTGCTGACATGCACGACCATTCATTAATTTATGAGTAATTTTTAGAAACCTACAACTCTTTGCACCTGAGTAACACAAAACTATGACGTCTAGGATTAATTTCGGAAAACTACAACTATTTGCATCCTATATAATAAAAAACTACGAGTTTTGGATCCGGGCAAACATGTCAGTCACACATTTCATCAAAATAAAAACATGTCACCGACGTGTGGGGCCAACCCTAAATCGTAATTTTACGTTGCAAAAGGTACAAATAGTTGTAGTTTTCTGAAATTGAACTCGAAAGTCGTAGTTTTGTGTTAATCGAATGCAAATACTCATAATTTTGTGAAATTCACTCTTAATTTATGGCATCGAAATGAACTCTTGAACATATACTCTTATATCAGGTGGATAAAAATAAAAAGCCAACAATTGACTCAGCCTTCGCGGATGCTCCTATTTCTGAGGTTTAGTTCATATTGTAAGGACAAAATATAATAAATAAAAAAAATCAAGTAAGTGTTATACAAAGGCAGCAGGTGATATGGTAGGTAAGATGACCATCATGCATGCTCCTTACATAAGAATTTATAGCAATGTATTATGTTTGTCATGTGATGGTTCTCTCAGATGGGACATTAAAGTTTAGCAATAAAAGCGTGAAAAAATAGTTTCAACCATGCTTTTAGTTTTTTAACAATTGTAAAGTGGCCTTGGCCGAACGATGCTTGAAGAATTTGTATCATTGCGTCTAGAGCCTGCACGTGATATCTGTTTAACAGTACTAAATGCTACCATTCCAATCCTTTGCGCAGTAAAAAAAACGCTTTGCGCAGCTTGGTTACATAGGCAGAAGTAGACACCCAAATTTTGAGATGCATTCACCACATGGAGTAAAGCATACCTTGATCCGTAAACCGTCAAATTTTCATGGAGGTTTTATTGAGCTTCACTCATGTTTAGTAATTAAGCTGTGCTGTTAGAATCTGTTTCACATGGAAAAATAGATAAACCTTGTTGTGTTGATGTGCAATGCCGACCTAAGTTGGAACAGTTGTAGACATGCATATATAATAAATTAATCTCATTGGCCAAAATTCTTTAATTGCATTTCCTGATCACCAGTTGTGGTCAATTCGTGGCCACATAAGTCAATAGGGAACCGCTGGCCTGTCAGACTCTTTAAATGAACGCATGAACAGCTTAAATAAAATAATCACGAGAATGTATACTGAAGATCAGTTAGGTGAAATAGGATCCGAATGCGGGATACTCTCTGTTCGTCATTGGGCCATTTTCGTTTACAGTGGCGGATCCAGACAAGAATTGTAGGGGGAGCTGAACTATACATGATTTTTTTTCCAAGAGGAACTATACATGACGTTAATAGAGTTTTTTTCAAAAACATACTAATTAAAGTTAAGATATTGTCTAAAGCAAATATAACTAACAATGTGCAAGAATGTGTAGATAAAGAGGCAACATGGCAGCTAAAAAAAGGCTTGGGTCTGACACAGTAGCAATCGACGAATGGCCACTAAAGTTCCTCAAATCTGCAAATCATTTAATTAACTAATCAACAAACCATTTGTCTATTCAAAATGATTTTTGCTCTCTGTTTGCGAGGAGCAGCAGCAGTCTGGATTGTGCAACGTGATGGGCTGATTTGCTATCTGTTTGGGCCGTTTTTTACTGGGCCTTACTGGTTTCAATGGTATTTTGACGAGTTGGGCTGGAGTTGTGGGATCAGAGAGATGGCCTAATGCCGATTCAAGCCCAATTCACGGGCAGACTTGTGTTTTTTTGGTCGTCTTCAACCTCCAGCTCCCCCAATCTCTCTTCCATGGCCTGAAAAATGTAGGAGGGGCTCCACTGTACGACGGGCAGCAGGGGTGGGGGGGGGGGGGGGGGGGCTTGAGACCCCTCTGCTGCCCCGTTGGATCCGCCACTGTTCGTTCACACGAGTCAATAAAAGTGTTTTCATTAAAACGTGTTAAACCGAATGTGAAGCTAACAAATTCTTGTGATGATTTTCTTATTGTTAGCAATGAGGAAAAGGGACTGCCGGCAGCATCAAATTATATTGGTCATAAATTTTCACTCCGGATGTTGCTAGAGGTTCATGAGTACTCATTCAAAATATCTCATAGTCTACTATTAGAAGGATCTAATCTCATGGCCGAATTCCACTAGATATGTTTAGAATGGACCAGAGAAGGATCAGACCTCTAGCCACAGGATGATGTAGGGGTCATTCTAAGTTATAGTTTCCTTATATCCTAGGCCACTATAAAGCATAGTTTTAAATCTCCCGCTATAGCTGCCGCTAAAGCCCGCTATAGCTTTTTGAGGCGGTGCACCGCTATTTGTGTTCATGTACAAATTAACCGCCATCTCCCGCTATAGCCTGATCCGCTATTAGCTGTTTTAGAGACATGCCGCTAAACCTCTTAGCCCGCTATTTAAAACATTTGGCATAAAGTCAGCAACCTTTGTAAACATGTGTGTCGGCTGGACCACCCGATTTGATTGATTTCAGAACTTCAACTTCGTGTGTGTATTGGATTCACCTAGCAAGTGCCATGATTGTTTCCTTACCAACTTGTTTTTGCTTTGTTCTTCGATTTCTTTTAGTTTCAAGGTTGTTCTTGGCACGACAGAAGAAGCAACAATAATTCGGAGTCCATGTAACTATCGCTAAGATGTATAACCCATGTGGTAGTTGTAGTCGGGCAACAATATATCGCAATTCTCCCAAATTGATTTATCCCCACTCTTATGAAAGTTTGGGACAAACTATGTCTTTATCAAGTGGTATTTAGAGCAAGGTACTTTGGTGAGAGTGTCTATCCATTCCTAGCATTACCTACTATCCGAAAACCTAAAAATAGTTTAAATATATGAGACCCTCAAAACAAGTTGAGTTGTTAATTGTTTTTCTTAGTTCTATATGCATTTTTGATGAATTTTTTGGGATTGCATCATCGTGGTGTGTGTTGGTTTCTAGTATCAACCCCTTTAGGGTTTCGAGTTTGATTCACACTTTGGTCACTAACACGAGTTGCGTACTTATCAAATCCGCTGCCACCATCACCATCACGAGCTGCACACTCGTCAAATCCGCTACCACCATCACCACCATGAGCAGCATACTCATCAAATCCACGACCACCATCACCCCCACGAGTTGTTTACTCATCAAATCCGCCGCCACAATCACCACCACAAGCTGCTTAACCAACTTATATCATAGTCACCAATGGTGAGATCGTTTCCCTTACTGATTTTTCGGTTTTCATTTTCATCCGGTGATGTAAATGTGAAAGTGAAAATGGTTGGGATGTTTTCTGTCCGTTTTCACTCATTTTCAGCCCTAGTCACCAGTCCCGTGAGTGATCAATAAAGACTTATGTACAAAAACTAGTGGTTGGTCTGACGGGCTTCAACATAGGCTTAAGCCAAGGCAAAAAAGCCCTGTTTCCAAAAAAATAAAAGGAAAATAATTTATGAGGAGATTTGTGAGAATTACTCTGCTGGGTTAAACCTTATGTGAGACAATGATGAGTTACTTAGAACGAACACAATGATTAATAATTTTAACAGGCATCAACGCAGCAATAGTTGTAATAATTGACTTTGACCAATCTGCGTAGCACAATAGTTGTAAACATCAATCCATCGGAGGATGCCCCAGTAATATAAGTGCTATATGTGGCATGTTTGCGCCCACAAAAGTAAGAAAACTAGGTGACTACCCCGCGCGTTGCCGCGGAGACACCAGAAGACCGTTTGGAGATGAACCAAAAATATTAAAGTTGCAATTTGTTTTGTATTATGCATCATACTTGTGAAGTTTTAGGAAAATTTAGTGTGCTTAAGATAGTAGACGACATGGTTTGAAGAATCAGAATACAATGTAGGTAACCAAACAGCATGTTTTTTTTTGGCCCTTTTTTTCCTCACAAAAAAAAAGGAAGACCACCCCAAAAAAAAACACATGCTACGGGGAAGTATATTCATCCAAAGCACATCAGGTTCTTCCCGGCAGTAGCAATCGGTTCCAGCTACAGAAGGGCCTCTACATCTGCCTTACTAAGATCTGAGGAAGAAAAACATGTTGTCGGAGCAAGCAAGGCATTTATCCACAATAAATCGATCCAAAATTTCAGAATGATTCACAAATCCAATCCAAGCAAGAGGCTGAGGAGGAGGAGGAGGGCGGAGGATCTCTAGGCCGTGTCTAGTACATGATTCAGTGGCTGAAGATGAGGCCAATGGCAAGAGCCAGCGGGGGAACACTACTGCTGGTGATGCTCGTCACGAATATGGCAGTTTTTATAGGAGTTTTAGATCTAGTATGACACAACGATTAATTGCTTTGATGGTGTGGTGTGTGTATTAGACATGGCAGGTTTCAATCCAAAAGTAACTGATGGCTGGTGGGTAAGCGAAGTGGCGTGTGCTGATGCAAATTAACTGGGGAGGGAAAAGCAGAGGAAATGTGTTTTTTTAAGAGTTATTAAGCAGGCTGCTTTAGTGGCCGTATGGAAGGAACAGTCGAATTCTCAGGATTTCAATGGCTAGATTTAGCAAACTTAAGTATATCCAACGGTGTATCTTTTGGAGAGATGTGGCTCATTCTGGTGCAAGCTTTATAGCAATAGCAATAAATGACATGTAGTGGGTTGCATCTATATAAGATATATAGATGCTGTCCACTCTCTTTATTAAATCCATCTGAAATAAAATAATCGTCAGATTCTTGACACTTAGGTGAGCGTTAGGATCTCGTCAGGGTGCTTTCTCTAACGTCCACCATTCTTAACTCTTATACACCATATCAGTGAAGTACTTGTTTGTTTTCTAGACGAACGCGCACCATTCGCACAGCTCAGCCATGTCACAGACGATATGCATGCGCACACGCTAGACACGCTATAGCCTATAGCATTTGCGTATTTGAGTATACTCTACAACCAGAGGGAGACCAGTAGCGTGCAGGCATCGTGTCCACGCAATCGAGACACTAATGACCTTTCATGCCTGTCATGGTTGCACCTTCAGGGAGAAGATATCAGGGGAACCAAGTCACGTGTAGGCGCAGCATTCCAAAAGTTATTAAGATAATCACCTCAAAAAAAAAAGTTGATAATCATTATAATCATACATAGGCTGCAGCTTGCCCTATTGCAGGAGTACGCAGGGGCGGTCGGCCCACCCCCCTCCGCCAACCGCGCTGATTTGTTTTTTTGGGGACCGGAATAGTTAATCGGGCCGTATATAGGTTGCCTCAGACACGCTCGGACGGTCCGGCCTGTTCATTTCCATCTTCCTGCTCTCAACGCTCCAAGCTCCAACCGCCATTCCTCTTCAGTGAGCCACCAGCGCGGCACAACCATGGCTCCCCTTTGCTCTGAATTGACTCTCATTATAAGAAATCAGGAGATCCATGACGTTCTTACTTTGTCACAGATTGGCTGAAAACCGTCACAAAACGGCATCCGTGTCGAAACAAACGGTTGTCATGTATCTCACGTCATACATTTCAAAAACAAAATACATTGAACTGGATGACGTCTCTCTAGAATCGTCGCGGATCGAGCACATCCGTGACAAACCGTTACTGTCACAGCTGCCAGGCCAAGCTGACTTCAAGAGTCTGACGTGGCCACAATGCTGACGTGAAATGAAGCCCAATTGTGGTCCAGTGAGGAATGACAAAATTTTTTAAGCCGTCAGGTTCCAATTAATTTTTAGCCCAATGAGTGTTTCGAAATGTTGATAAGTTTTTTAACCCTGCGCACGAAAATTAGAGAGATGGAAAAGGTGAATGCATAGGATTGAAGGGTTTTATATTTGCATGGATTTTACGTATAGGATAATCTTTAGAGTTGGTGGGTAGGTGAGATACAGAAAAAGGAAGGGAAATATCTTGTATGTTATTGGTTTAAACTAAAAGCCTCTGTATGCCATCTTAGCGCACTTGTCATTAATATAGTCGGTTCCACTTGTCGTTGAGACAACAATGTCATATGACTGCTAAAAAAACAATGTCATATGAGGGATTAACTTTTGTAGGTGGCATACAAAGGGAAATTCCCAAGCTAAAAAGAAAAGAAGGGTACAATAGTCTTCTGTTTTTGTATGCTAGGATCTCTTATATAACAGGATGGATGGATTAGATGTATTAGGAGAGAAAGATGCATAGTAAAGTGAAAATGACAATTAATTTTTGAAAATTGTTGAAGTCTGAAATTAATGACAAGTAAATTGGAACAATAGGTACTCCTTCCGTCTCAATTTATCGATACTATAGCTTGGGACACGAGAATGGAGGAGAGGTAAAAAAATATGTCACAGAATATAAAGAATAAGATATCTATAAATGTATTGTTAAGAGAGAAAAGTGCATTCTATTTGTTGAGACTTGGACAATTTGCAGCCGGTGAGAAGCTTAACCATTAGCCTTTGTTTTAGGAAGTATATGACGTGCAAAGAGCAGTGACGCAGGTTTTTTCTTTTTAGAACCACGCACGTTTTTTTTCAACATGTAAAACACACGAAATTCATTTCGTAGAAAACGGAGAGAGGGAAAGAGGTCATCTAAGGGACGTTTGGTTGGTTGGATATGACTGAGCCTGGCCGGTGGCGTGCAGGTTCAGCGTGTTTGAATGTCCGCGGAGCCAGCTGAGCCTGGCTCGTGGGGTGCTTTCGGTGCCGCTCCCGAGAAACGAAAACGAATTCCGTTTCTCGGCAGCCTGGCCCGTGGGATGCAGGTAGGCTTGCTGCGCAGGCGCAGCTGTCTGCTAGTTCTGCATTTCATGCAGCGCAGGCATCCAAACATGAACTGACGGTGGCCTGCATGTACAAATACAAGAAACCGAACAACTGCACCCTGCATGAGCTAAGCCAGGTTGACGGGAGCCTGCACGGTACATTTTCTTCTCTAGTCAGGGGCGTGAGCACGCCCTCTCAGTGATTTGGGATTTTTGGCCATTCGATTCTCATCGTGAGGAAGTCCTTAACTCGGGTACTGTCACGGCTTGGTGAGAAACAATTACCGTACTGCTAGCCCAAGCGCCATTCTCTCGTTCGCCGGCCCGCTCGCCAGGTACGAATGTGGTTGGCGCGTCTTAATTGCACCGACGCCCCGTTTCTATCCTCCCTCCCTCAATCTCTTCCTCGGCCGCATCGCACGCTCCGCCGCGCCGTCTTCGCTCCTCCACGGGCGAGCAGCAGGAGCAGGCGACTGTGGAGCCCAGTGCTCCCCCGGCTGCATCCCTGCCTCCTCTCTTTGCTTCCCTCCCTCTGGTCCATCTTCTCCTCCCCCTCCCTTTTCAATTTTCTTCTCTGTGCGGCGCGACGTGGAGGTCAGGGCGACGGCGGCGCCCTCAGCTGGAAGTGGCGCAGCCACCTCCGGGTGATTTCCCTCTTCTTTCTCAGTTTTTTCTCTTTTCCTCTTCGATTCATGATGCGATCTTGTGAGATTGATGCTCATTTTCGTGTTAATCTTCACTTCGGGGATATCCTGTCATAGAGGCTGATCTCTCATCGTCGCCACATGCCAGGGCAGTGGCTCCGTCCATCGATTTCTCTCCGTTTGTGATTTGATGTTGCCTAGGGTTTGTGGGTTGGGATTGGTGGTTCTTGTATTTCTCTGTCCATGGATCGTGCAGGCTTCTTGCTGGTGCTTTGTTAATCTATTTTTTTTTTCAATTTTGTCCAGGTTGTGCTTCTTGATGTTTAGTTTTTTCAGATATTTGTCGTCCTGTGCCATGGTGAGCTCGTCCTCTTAGTCCTTTGATTGCCGTTGTTGCTTGAGATTCATGCTTCCCAGATTGTCTGACCTGTTAATCCTTTTGCCGTCGCTTGCATGTTGGGTGCATGGCCATCATGATCCGGAGATTCCCTGAGGTTTGTTGCTGCCTGCCTTGTGAGCGACAAGACGACACATGGTGGTGCACGGCAGCTGGACTAGAGTCAGCACATGAAGGCGAGGGCCTGGCGGCGGCGGTGGCACCTTCAGCCTTTTTAGGAGCTGAGCCATGCACAGTTCAGTAACCTTAAAGGTTGAATTCAGGGTTCAATATTGTTGCTTTTAGTAGTAGCTGTTATAGAAAATTAATTTGAGTATTGATGGTCTATTAGTTTCCAGCAGCTGTAAAAGTATTTGTTGGCAGTGGGGGATCGTTAGGTACTTTGATTTGTTTTCGCCATCAAGAGGACGTTGTACTGTACTATCCTTTTTTCCTCAGGTAGTTTTGTGTGGTAATATCTAATAGTATCACTTACCACATTTCTAAATTGACTTTGTAGATCTTTCGCTGAGGAGCATAGGAACTAAATCATGACTTCATGGGAGGTTGCCTCTTTGATCTCTAAGCTTATGCTGCTCATGGGTGATCATTCGTTATGAAAAAATTTATCATGTAATTGACCTACAACATCTATGTAATTTCCTGGTTGAATAGACTACCAGTTTGATATTACCACTTCATTTGTTCGATTTCACAAGTTTTTTCTTTTTTTTTTTGCTAGCTTCAGAATGTGGGTTACTGACATCTCTTTCAGTCATACCTGATGATATTTGCCAAAAGATTTGTATTTTTCTTCTCTATTGATATTCTTGTGTACAACCATGATATTATCATGTAGAGGATTGATTGAACTTTAAGTAAAACCATATTGAGCTTATTGTCAGTTTTTTGACGACACTGCTTGTAGGGAACCAGCAAATTCGTGTGCCATTGCCCAAGTCGCCTCTTACATGCTAAACAATTACATTTTATTCTCGACTATTTGCCAGCATGTGGCCTGTTTTATAATTTAGTCGATGAATCAGTAATGCGTTTCTATATATCTCAGATTTTGAACCAGATAGCCATATCTTTGAGCAATCTTTTTCCCTTTGGTGGTGCATGTCTGGTTCATCCAAAGGTATGTTATTTCAGACTTGGTGAACCTTTAATTTAGTAATGTGGTATCTTCAGCCACTTCAGTTGTAGTATAGTACCTTGAGGCACTCTTGTTATTTCAGGCTAGGTGAACCTGCTGAAGGAACAAGACAAAGGATAGTTGTGTTTGTTCGAGAAAAAAAGGATAGTAGTGACATGCCATGATTCTTGATTATAGGAATCCAATCTTACTGTTCCATTACCAAATTAAATGACATGAAAAGTTGTGAGTTTACCCTATCCATGTGTAACGTGCATTCCTATTTTTTTTATTTAAATCTTGCTTGGATTTTTTCTTCTCCCTTTTGCATGGCCTCTCTTCTAGGCAGCTTTGAGTTTTACAGTGAGTGCTTTGGTATTCAGAAATCTGAGTTGTTTAATCATCCCGTTCCTTGGCACAGAGGCGAAGAAGAGAGGAGCCAGATATCAAATTTCAGCATATCATGCTTTAGTTTTGTGTTAATTTGAGTAGGCAGTTCATAAGGTTGTCTGTATGACTCTTTGAATACCAGATGAGGTCGGCATATCCCTCCCCATGCCAATTCTGTTTTTTTCCTGTCGCGTGATAATACAACTATTTTAATCGTTTGTTTGAGGCCACTGATTGGTAGGCTTGCTGAATAGCTGACTATTGATGTTATTTGGAGGTTTACAGCTATACACTGGAGTTATCAGTGTTTGCTGTATTGTTTTCTGTTACTGTTTGCATCGCTAAATTTTGTATTATGATCACAGAGAACATTTATCAATTTAGGTGATGCGATTTATGTCGATTTTAGTGTCAGTTGGCTCATGAATGGCACTGTCATTTTGTTTAACAGGCTTGTGTTTCTGACTTATTGATACAGTATATTGCTTTTGGTTGCAGCCCATGGACAGGTATGGTAAGAGGACTAGCAAAGTTTTTTTTTATTGTTTAAGGTCCCGACGAGTTAACGTCATGTCATGTACCTTATCCCACTTATCTTGCTGCCATGATTTTTTAGGGCTATTTATTTACCACCACCGTGTTTTGGTTATCAGTGATAATCTTATTATTGTTTTTGAAGAATTTGATTTGATTGCTATAAGATCCAAATATTTTTGTTACTTTTTCATTTGTATTTGGAAATGCAGAGGAGCACTTCGCCCTACACCCTTTCAGATACAATCTGCAAGTGCTTTGGCTAAATCCATGGTACCAAAATAGTTGGTGAGTTTAAATGGTGACATTTGTAGTATGTTTATGTGCTTTATGGGGCCATTACCAATTCCCGTTGTTTTATTTCCATCTCTTTTCCAGGACAATGTCTCAGTATATGCAGCTTACACTGTTGTACCTTACATTGTACTGCCCATGCTACATTTCCAGGACATTTATACCTTTGTCTACTAATTTAAGGTATTCTATAATGGATAGTTTTTCCAATAATTCCCAAAAGCTGTAGCCGTCTTCCCTGGACCGGCGGCGAGTCACAGGCACAGCAAGCTCCTGCCATTTTCTTGATTTTGTTGTTTTTCTTGCCGTGGTGTTTTGGCCTGCAGATTCGTACTTTTTTGGATGTTTGGGCCTTGCTGTTGCTTCTTGCATTTGGAGGAAATTAGCTGTTTTTTTTTAGCAGAGACTGCAATAAGTCTTGGAGGTGGTTGGATGAGATTCTTAAATTTCAACTCTTGCTTCTTGCCTGAGCCATAATTTTGTGTTGCTTTTATATTTTCTGCTATATGAGAGATGGCAGCTCAGGATGTCTTTTAAACTACTATACCTCAGACTCTTTTAATTAAAGGTGGACATTATATGATCTCAAGATTTGAATTCCTTGATACTATTGGATCTTACTTATTTATTCTTAAGATTACTCCACATTTGTCTTATATATAATTCTCAGGGTGTGACGTGAAAAGGCTATTCAATAACTGAATCTGCCACATTTACACTGAAGCCATGTTTTAACCGTATTATTCCGTTTTGCGTAGGCCAGCCAGGAGGCCCCCCTCATCTATCGCATTGTTAGTCTCATATTTATGTTTAATGACACATACTGAGCTGGTTAAAACTATGATTCCATCAATAATTCAAGATAGGAGGTTTTAGCATGAGCTACGTAGGAGCAGTAAAGTTTGTATATATTGAATGTTTGGGCTACAAGTTTCCTTTTACACTTCAGATAGGAGAATGCCCCCCTAGAATTTGATCATGTGTTTTCCTTGATGTGCAAACAGATGCGACAAGATGGCTGAGTGACATTTCATTCTCTGGACTGGTCGAGGTGGCAGCCTCTCTTCACAAGGGAGTAAAAAAAAAATCTTTGGTACCTGTATATATTGATCATGCATTGTTACAATACTCTAGTGATTTAGCTCCTATACTGTCCGTTTATTTACCCAATTTTCTCATATTTACGGTCACATTGCCTGTTCAGCAGGGATTTTTGTGCATGCCTACATTTCTGCTGCTCAAGTTACACTGTTAAGCAATTCTGGATTGCTGACAGCTCCTAGCTCACAGAGCTGTGTCATTGACCATCTGCTCCTAACTTACAAAATGATTCTGGCCTCATTTTGTGTTCAGCTTAAGGTTATTTCTCACTGAATTGTGTTTAAACTTTAGAAATGATCAGATTGTTAGTTTATTGTGTTCATGTCTACATCTTAGTTGTATGTATGCTGCTACCTCAAAACCTTTTTCTCTGATAGAATACCGTAGTAATTATCGTGCGAATATATTTTCTCTGGGCTTAAATTTCGTGGATTCTGAAAGATGTCATCTCATTGTTCAAGAAAAAGAATGTCATCTCGCATTTATCAGTACTGAGTGCATTCACATGCTTATGTGATTTTTCTGGTGTCTTTGCCATTGCCAGTTAGTGGTATCTCAGAAATACAAATACTGCTTCCCAAGCGACCCATGCTTTTCGGCTGTTGAACCAGCACAAAATGAAGCAGCCTGCAGACACGAAATACATGCTTCAGCATATTTTGCAAGCACGAAATACACCGTCTGCAACCTACAAACACTTCAATTATTCGGATACTGAAATTGTCAGTTGCTGTAGATTTTATCCTTCCACCCATGCCTTAAGAAACAACATACCAGCTGTGATATCAAGCTCTCCAGCCTTGACAGGAGAAGCTGCCTATGACGCTGCTACCAAAGCAATCGCATCCATTGAAGCTTGGCATCACGCACGCTTCAATGATTTTAGTTACTGCTTGAAAGAACAACCATCGACAGAAACATATCTTTGTTTAGAAGAGCAAACATGATGATCAACGCCATAAAAACAGCTTCCAGTGAATGGAATGTAACAATTGAAGAGACTGACGCCGTTCTTGAAGAGTTAAGAATGATCCTGGCCTCTCAGATGCCTCTACTCTTTCAACAACGACATCCAGATGGACCACACCCTCTCATTGTTTCGATGACAACACTTGAGCACCAGATAAGTTAGGTACTAACGAAAGGTGTGGATGATGTCAAAAAATAATCCTCTATGTCGTGTTCTGTTAAATGATGATATGCAAACATCCACTCGGTCATTGGCTTCTTATATGTACATAAAACTGCTATGTTGCTACCCGTGCGTATCATGCATTTATGGTACCTGTTCAGTATATTTTATCAATACGCTGATCTTTTTTATAATATATATACTCTTGCATATACCATGCCAGCAGTGCTAATCAATTTACCACACTATAATTTAAAACTACCAGCCTATTCTTTACTCAGATGTAAAATAATCAAACTATATCATCTCTCTCCCAACGAAAACTACCGGGTAACAAAATGGACAGGCGGCGCCTCGCGCGCGGGATCCCACTAGTTTTTTTTTTTTTTTTTTTTTTAAGAAATTACACAGTACAACTCAGACACTCACAACGCACGCACACTCACCCCTATGAACGCACATACGCAAACCCTACCCCTATGAGCATCTTCGAAGACTGAGCCGGCAAATTCTCCAGATTCCCGAAGTCACCACTGGCGCCTCGCTGTCGACGGCCACGTCGCCTACCGCTGAAAGCACAAATGCCGTTTAAATTCTAGAAAATTCGTTCCCACCGGGAGTCGAACCCAGGACCTCAAAATGCTACTCGGATGCCTTAACCACTAGGCCAAGACCCCTTTCACGCCGGATCCCAGTACGAGACAGGCTGGGCATCGAAGGAAACCAATCAGGCCCTAAGCAAACAGACCCAACGCGCAGAGCAAAGGCTCGTGTGGGGCTCAACTGTTCAAGGCCGTTCCAGGCTGGGCGAGTACGCAACGCAATAACACCGGCCCAGTAAAGATCCCACCTCCCTCACCTCAAAAGCAGCAGAAAAAACCTTCACGGGCAACGGCTTCACGAGCCCAGTCGCCTGTCACCACCACCGCCTCGATGCCACCGAGAAATCAAAAAGCGTCCCGTATCGGCTTCCGTTCCGTGATTTTGGTCGCGCGCCCCCGCGCCATTTGGCCACGCGCCTTCTTATCCTTGACTGCTTTCCCCTCTGCTCTCCGCCCAAATCTTTCCCCTGCTTTCTTGCCTGCCTCTGCTTGCTTCGCCTGCCCGTTTGCTTCCGTGTTGTTGAAGCATTTGTTGCTCCTCCCACTTGTTCTTGATTCGGTGTGTGAGGCGACTAGAGAGAGAAAAAGATTGCGAGTATTTTTCTTGGTGGGATTGGGATCGATTCTGAAGTGAAACCTCTGGTTCCCTCTCCTGTATATCATCACTTGCAAATCGAATCGCGAGGTTTCCGAGGTCTTGGTTGCAAGAAACCAAGGGAAGTGGGGTCGAAAAAAAACAAGGAAAAGAGGTGATTTGATTTGACGGTCGGCGGCGGCCGGCCATGGGGAAGCCGGCGGTCGACGGCGACGAGGCCGTGTTCCTCGAGCTGTCCCGGGAGCTCAAGGACGAAGGCGTCAGGCTGTTCAACCGGCGGGACTACGAGGGCGCGGCCTTCAAGTACGACAAGGCGGCCCAGCTCCTCCCCAGCGGGCGGCGCGTCGAGGCGGCGCAGCTTCGGGCCAGCATCGCGCAGTGCTACATGCGGATGAGCCCCGGGGAGTACCACCGCGCCATCCACGAGTGCAACCTCGCGCTGGAGGCGGCGCCGAGGTACAGCCGGGCACTGCTGCGGCGGGCGAGCTGCTTCGAGGCGCTGGGCAGGCCGGACCTGGCGTGGCGCGATGTGGAGACGGTGCTGCGCTGGGAACCCGGGAACCGCGCCGCGCTGGAGATCTCCAGGAAGGTGAGGGCTGATTTGGAGGCGCAGGGCGTTGCTGTTTCCTTAGACGGGGAGAATGTGCCGCCTGAGGAAGGTAAGTGCAAGAAATCTCATAACAATTTTGATTCTGTCACGGAAAGGCAGAGGGAGAATCATGTTGATGTTGATAATAAGCATGGGAACTATCTTGTTTCACCGGAAGAGGAGGCTGGCCGAACGAAACAGGACAGTGAAGAGAGACATATGGTGAGGATGGAATTGAATGGTGCATATGACATGAAAGAGAAGCAGGCGGACCAGAGGCAGATAAATGGGATTGGAATTCAGCATATGTGTGGTCATGAAACTAATGGTTTGCAGATGCAAGAAAATAATATGGAGAAAAAGGAAGAGAAGGATACTGACAACAAGCGTTCCAAATATAGTTCTAGCAAAAAGAAAACGAGACTCAAAGAGGGCAAGCAGAAAAGCCATTCGTATGTGAAGTCAGAGAATCATGTTGAGGACTACATCGATGTCAAGGGAGAAAAAGGGATGGATGTGAAGTTAGTCTTTGGAGAGGACATTAGGTGTGCTCAGATCCCACCTAACTGCAGTCTATCACAATTGAGACAAATTGTTCAGAACAAATTCCCATCTTTGAAGGCACTGCTGATTAAGTACAAAGACAAGGAACATGACTTGGTGACAATAACTAGATCGGAGGAGCTGCGATGGGCCCATAACCAGGCAAATCTGGAAGGACCAATGCGATTATATGTTGTGGAGGTTGATCCCATTCAAGAGCTTGGTGTGGATGGTGTCAAGAGACGCCCGTCCTCTGCGTCATTAGAGAAGAACTTTTATGCCCTGACAGGTAACGGGAGGATTTGGCATGACGATAAGCATTATGTTGATGGTTGGATGGTACAGTTTGCTCAGTTATTCAAGAACCATGTTGGTTTTAGTTCTGATGCATATTTGGATCTTCATGAGATTGGCATTAGATTTTACTACGAGGCTATGGAAGACACAATAGATATTGAAGATGCACAGGAAATCTTTCAAGTTGCAGAACTCAAATTTCAGGAGATGGCAGCATTGTCATTTTATAGTTGGGGCAATGTTCACATGTCTCGTGCAAGAAAAAGGCCTTGCTTGCCTGAAAATGCTTCGTTGGAATTTGTACTCGAGCAAGTTAAGATTTCATATGAATGGGTATGCACAGAATATGCCAAAGCTGGTGCAATGTTTCAGGAAGCTGTAAAAACAAAAGGTGATTTTTTTGAAGGTCTTATTGCAATTGGCCAGCAGCAGTTTGAGCAGGCGAAGCTATCTTGGTATTATTCTCTTGCGTGTAAGATAGACATGGGAACTGAAGTTTTGGAATTGTTCAACCATGCAGAGGACAATATGGAAAAGGGAATGGATATATGGGAAAGAAAGGAAATTTTGCGTTTGAGGAGCCTGTGCAAACCAAATAAGGAGAAGGTCGTAATCCAGAAGATGGAACTAGAAGGTTTTATGAAGGATTTGTTGCCAGATGAAGCATTTCAAGAGGCTTCAAATATACGATCACATATAAATATTTTGTGGGCTACCATTTTGTATGAGCGCTCAGTAGTGGAATTCAACTTGGGGCTTCCTAGCTGGGAGGAGTCGCTTGGGATAGCCATGGAAAAATTTAAGATTGGAGGTGCCTCTCTATCAGATATAAATGTCATTGTAAAGAACCACTGTGCTAATGAAACCACCAAGGAAGGTAAGAAGCATACTTTTGTGGCATATATTGCGCAATTTCTTATAGTTCTATTTTATTATGCCGCGAGAAGTTAGCAATTTTCTATAGAAAAAAAATGCGTACAGTAGATTGCAAGAAATTTGTCTGGTTACTGAACAACAGAATGCAAAATAAAGAAGTATATGGGACCGAAATGTTATATCTGGCGAGACTAAGAGAATCGGTGAAGTGTGATAAGTTTTCGTGCGATTAGCAACAACATGGGCTTAGGAGAGAATGCCAATGCTTCATCTCAGGAGAAAATGACAACTACTGCAGACAATATCTTGTTTCTGCATGTTGTATCTTGTAGATTATCAATTCTGCATGATAATTACTAAATATATCACCTCTTTTTTCTTATTTTATTTGTTAGAATTTGTTTATTTCCAAATTTAATGCTGTTAGGTATGAAACTATTTTTGTTTCACTCTTGTTTGGATCAAATGGCTGTGATTTGGAAAAGAAAAACTTGTTTTCTTGTATTTCACTTGCAAATGGCTGACAACTTGAATAGATTTCAGAATATCATTATGAGCAAGTACTATGCTTATAGTTTTCGTATCTAACAGTCCTGAGATATTTGTTAGGTGAACTAAGTGCTCAGATATGTTTCCTTCCTATACAGGACTCAGTTTTAAGGTTGAGGAGATAGTTCAAGCATGGAATGAGATGTACGATGCTAAAAACTGGCAAAGTGGAGCCACAACTTCCCGTCTTCAACCGATCTTCCAACGTAGAGCCCCAAAGTTGCATCATATACTGGAACACTTGCACTACACAAGAAATGAATGACATGGTTTTTTTGTGTTCCAGGTAATTTCCGACACAGCTAATTAGTTTCAGAAAGAATATTCCAATGAAAATGTAATACTTGTTTATAATAGATTTAGCTGTTTGATTTCATATACCTTCTTAAATGTATAAATGTTGACAAACAAGTGAACTGAAGTATGTCGTTTCTTTCTGATTATTGGGACCTGATCTTCTCTTCCCAAATCCATACACAGGTTTAAATAAGAAGACTACTACATTTTGATAGTTTATTCTGTGAGACTTACAATAGTATCATTTAACAATGAACCGAGTCAAAACATCCTGTACAACTTTTTCATGTTTTGAACTTTTCCGTTGATTTTTCCAATTTTAATAACAAACAACTCGATGTATTTTCTTACAAGCTTATTGGATAATCATTCAACATTTTTATGACTTAACGGCAACAATGGTTTCAGTTCGGTAATGTAAACTTGTAAGTAACTTAAGTGTACTAATTAAATTAGGGAAACTTTGTATCTTGTTAAAAGTCTTGTGTGATGTGTTAGGATCAGGGTCAGTTAATGTTCTTGTTAGCGTTAGTTGTAATCTAGTGACTCTAAAAAAATTGTAGCACAGTCTCACAGAAACTAGCCTAACTTGCCTCCAAAATAATAATAAGGTGCTTCAAACCTGGGACGTTGAATAATACTTTGTTATGAAGTTTCCTTATGTGAACATAGAATGAATGAGGTCTGTCATCCTGAAATCTGCAGAAGCAATAATTCTAGATGCCAAGTACTTAGCAGTGTGCATCTTGGTTTTCTCTTCTATTGATTAAAGGTCTTAACTAGCCAGGATTGCCTGTAGCTTAGTGATGTAATGCAGCAGAACCACCAAAAGCTCCATTAGCAGGAATGGTAGTACCTACAAGGACCATTCTTCTAGAATCATTCCTTATTTTGTGTTTGTGTTCTCAAAAAAGAAGTATGTCCAGCATTTTTATTCAGTTTGGTGAATAACATACTTGTGTAACCTTCCATCGTGCTTTTACAAGAATGAAAGGGAACCTTGTATAATGCATTTTCTTAAAAAAGATACATAGTCGTATTATGTTTCTGTATGTCATATTTTATTGTACGTCGAAGAAATAAATATAGGATGAGTTTCTTAGCATATAAAACTATTCATGATGTTCTGCTATTTTGTTTGCAGATTTGTTTACGTTTTGGGCTGTGTTTCACTGTCAATAAAAAAAAAAGGATTTGCTCATTCTAGGAGAATGAGAGTAGGAAAAACAAGACAATGATTTGCTGACATAGTGGGCTCCTAAATGAAAAGATAAAAGAGCCTAGTATTCATAACGTTGTAAAGCTTATTGTGTTGTGTATAGACTTCCTTCTGTTTTTGTCATGGAAGTACTGGCGTCTGTACTCTTAAATTGCAGTAGGAATTGGTGTCCGCTTATGGTATGTAAGGAGTTCTGGTAGATCTGCGAAGCAGTGTCACGTGTCTTTTAGATCTGTTGACACCAGAATTTGGCACAATGATTAGGAAACATGTAACTTGTAGAAGAGATGCTAGAGCAGAATGTAACCAACAATTGTTTGAAACAGATGTCTTTGTTGACTACGTGAATGTTTCAAACGAAGCACGACTGTTGATAATTTGGCTTGGGGTTTTCTGGTGATGGAACTGCTTATTGGGAAAAACCCATGTGCCAATTACGCGTCCGTGCTACTCGATTAAAAGTTACGCGTCCAACGGAAACTAATTTGCACAGCACACGGCAGAACCGTGGCATAATTTCTCATTTAGGAATATACTAATATATATTGTCACCAGGTTCATACACATCATAATTACAAAATACCCAAGTCTTCACCCCCTAAACAAACTAAAGTGAGAAGCCATGTTGAGAAGTATCACAATTTTTTCAATAGTGATGAGTATTGACATGATGATGTGGGAGTTGAGTTGAAATGCAGGATTTCGAGGATTGCGTAGGTATGTGCATGTTTATGTTGATGACTAACCACAGTTGGTGAAGTTGAAAAAGAAGAGAAATGTGTTTGCTTGTCTCATGATGTGTAGGCCAATAAAGCTAGTTTGACGATCAACGGCCGAAGGATCAGGACTAAGTTGGGGGCTTAATACCCCACAGGACCGTGAAGCCGAAGTAACTAACTTAGCGGTCGAAAACCAAGGCAAGCCCTGGTTCATTCCAAACCCTTTGCAAATTTTCCTTTCTAGAGATCATAATGTAGAAAGTATAGATTGAATGTGCACTAGGTGCTAGGAGTTGAATGAAAATCCAATTGCATCGTTCCCAGATAACCTATGGTGAATAAGTGTCTACACTAGTCCTCGATAGAAATTGCTATGCTTAAGGCTATGGTTAGTATCGAATAGGATTTGATGACAAATAAAAGATGACACCCCTAAGAGAATGATGAGAATGTTTTTGGATGGTTGAGACCGGGTAGGATGGAATATGCATGTATAGGTTGTAGCAACACATGGAGGTGTTGGCTACTGTAGCCCTACCTAGTCGATTAAGGACCGATTCGATGTTGGCCCCTTGATCAAGCATTGAACAGTACCGAGTGCATACTAGTGCTATGGGAGCTAGTAAACTTAGTAGCTTGTACAGTGGCATCGTTGGTTGGTACCCAGTACACTGGTCGAAAGACACGCTGGGCGTAGTTGGGCAGGTCTAGGCTACGACGGTAGTAGGACGGCTGCCCAACTTGTGAGACTGGACCCTGCCTTGGTGTTTACTGTATTGTGAAAGGTTGCCATATATGACCTTCGTTGGTGCATATATGTCGTGTATCTCGGGTTTTCGCCAGCTGGTGTAAATCGATTGCAATCGCTGTCCCTCGCAGTAATGAGTACCCGCTTGTGATCCGCGCCTTCACGTAGCACACATGATACTTGCTTATGATGATGTATGTTGATGATATATGCAGTTACCATATGGATTGTTGCTCCTGATTACTTACGATTATCTTACTGATGGTTACTTGTCTTTACTTGTTTTACTTTCAGCTATGCTCACATATGCTCCTGTTTAAAGAACTAAAAGTTGGCTAAAATATGGTTAGCAATGGTTAGTTGCTTAGTGCGAGTCTTTTAAATTCAGCCATCCTATTGTGAGCCTTTGCATGTCTAGGAGTTAATTTGACGGGTAAGACTTGCCGAGTAATTAGTACTCAGGCTTTGTGCCTATGTGGTTTTCAGGTAGTGCAGATGTCCTTTTACCTGTTGGTGTTCTTCCCCTGTTGGTGTTCTTCCCTGGAATGTGCAAGTTCCAGAGGGTTGGACTGCCCACTGGGAGTCCGACCAGCCACTGCAGTGATGTGTGTTGCTAGAGTGATATTCTAGGTGGGCATCAGAATATCACTACTGCTATATCGTGGAGAGAAGTGAACTCTCGTGTATCTTCCGCTTTCAAACTTGTCGTTTTATCGCTTCCGCTACACTCTGAACTTATGTTATAATAATAATAATTTTGTTAATTAAGTCGAAAGTGTTGTATTATCTCGTCTTTGCTTAAACAGCACCGTGGGACAAAGATCCTGTGGATCGGACTGTTAGACTGGCGGCAACATAGCGACTAACCTGTCAATGCAATTTTTTGTGTTGAAGATGTAAGTACTACACAACAGCGGACAGAAGAGGACCAGAGCCAATTGAAAGACGGAGGCAAGTATCTTCTTTGTCCTTGCCAAATATTATGATCTTTGTCGCTGACAGCAACATGTTGACTAACATGTCAATGCAGTTTTGCCTGAAGATGTAATCACTACGCAACAGCAGATGGAAGAGGAAACGAGGTTGCAAGCTGAAGGCAAGTATCTTCTTTATGCTTGCCAAATGGTATTGTCTCTGTTGCTGACGGCAACATATCGACTGATACATAAATGCAAATTGGCTAGCTGAAGATGAAATCACTTCGCTACAGTGGACGGAAGTGGAACAGAGGTTGCGGGCTGGAGGCAAGTATCTTATTTGTGCCTGCCAAATATTGTTGTCTCTTTTGCTGACAGCAACATAATGACTAACACGTCAATGCATTTTGCTAGTTGAAGAAATCTTCTGTAGACCACCGGCTAGACCAAGAGCTGGCGCAGAGTTTCATAGGATAATCGGTGAAATAGAAAATAAGTTGGCAATCCGCATTGATGAAGGTATGAAACGGCCAGTAATACCAATTCAAGCTGCAAAGTTTGCAACTGAGGGCGGCATGGTTCTTCGCCAGAACATACCTGTCTTTCCTAATTGGAAGGAGTACAAGATGGATCCTTCTTATGTGTGTGACTACAGTGCAAAAGTTTCTGTAAGTACTAGCTACTAATGTCTATCCTAAAGTGACTCTAGTTGATTTGTTGTATCAAATTTTTTCTTATGATTTGTATTCTCTTCCCGTATGTTTTTGCTCTTTACTAGGGAAATTTTTGCTTGGACACCACCAACAAGACAGTGAAAGATGCATGTGTTGACATGCTGAAATCCGGCACTCGTCAATTGAGATATAGGCTGAAGAAGAAGTACTTTGATGGTGTACCAGCGAATGAAGTGATGACAACATCCCCTGTGTCATCTATGACTGACGAGCAATGGGGAAAATTGGTGAAGATGTGGTCAAGCCCAAAGCACAAGGTATGCTAGGACTTCAAACTGCCTCGTTCCTCTTGTCCATACCTCAACGAATCCTTTCGGTCTCAATCTCATAGAAATGTACCTTTTGCAGGAAATATGTCTTTTAAACCAACACAACCGTGAGAAAGTCCAGTTTAATCACCGCACAGGCTCCCAGTGCTACATTGCACAGCTCCATGCCTTGGTAAGGAACCAATCACTTGACGTTTGTGATTACTACTCATCAAATCCTGTCCATGTTATTTCTTCCAAGCTAATATTTGACATTTCTTTGCATTTTGTTTAGAGAGATAAATATAAGGATGAAGACCCCACCCTGTTGGAACTGTTCAAAGAGTTTCATTCATCACAAAAAACAGGTTTCATTAGCGAGCCTGTACAGAAAGCTATTGTAAGTGCTTCTCCTTTTCATTCCCTATTATGCATGCACCACATTTGGAAACCCTGAGAACAAGATGGAGCTCTGACCTGTCATACTTGTTGCTAGGATCATATGGAAGCGATGATGGATAATCCTTGTAAGACTTGATCCTTATCAATGAATCATCATTTATCATATAGTAGTTGTGTGCTTATGTTGTTCGGCTATAGTTTAGTTGTGTTCTTAGATGAATGTTCGTCGTTCGTTCATCGTTCATCGATGAACGTTCGTGGGCATTCATCGGGCATTCTTCGTTCGTTCACACTTGATCACCGATTATGGATGATCGTTCTTAATCGTTCTTTGTTCATCGCTCATTCTTGAGCGATGAACGCTTATGCATAGCATTGTATTAGATGTGATCCTTGTCTAGTTTATACTAGTTTGGCTAGTTGTTTGTGACTAGATATCGGGTTCATTGTCCCGTATGGGAAGCTCTAGGTTTACCGCCCTGTGGGGTGCCTCGAGGGATCTAGGGTTATGGCGAGTGATGCTAGCATGGTGCTAGGTTCTCTTTCCATCCTTCGCTAGTACAGATTTGCTGATTAGTGACGTTTTTACTGTAGATCTGTCACTATTTTGGGGGGTTTTTCCTGTTTTCGTCTAACTTTATGACTTTTTCGCGGTCCGTCACTAACAAGCCTCATTTGTGACGAAAATCCGTATAAATCGATGAACAGTATCGTCCGGTGTCGCCGGTTTACTGTTCTAGGCAGGTTCTGGATGGCCAATTCGTCACTAAAATCCCGTTTCGAACATGGCGACCAACAGGGACCCAAAATTTTCGTCATAAACCCAACCCCACGGCCGTTTCTGGCCTACGTGGCATCCCAGTCAGCAAGTGGGGGGCTTTGTGTCAGGCTTTCATAGGACCAACGGTCAAACCATTTTCGTCACAAATTTCATTTGACCGCGTATAATGCCACGTATCGCACTACAGAACGACAGGGGGCCCATACTTTTCGTCATAAACCCAACCCCATGGACGTTTCTGGCCTACGTGGCATCCCAGTCAGCAAGTAGGGGGCTCCGTGTCAGGCTTCGTAGGACCCATGGTCAAACCATTTTCGTCACAAATTTTGTTGACCGCGGATAATGCCATGTTGTCGGTGTTAAGAAACCGGCCGACAAGTAAATTTGTAACTACGGCGCCTGACAGTCTTTAGTGATGGTGAGGGTTTTGCGAGAGAGGCAAGGTTTATACTGGTTCAGGCAATTGAAGCCCTACGTCCAGTTCGTGAGTGGTTCGTGTTTCGACTTGCAGAGGGGAGCTACAAGTGTTGACGAGGGAGGAGGAGGACTCCAAGCCTCTTCGTCTGTATTTCTATGTCTGTGTGTGTTGTCTATCTATCCGGGGATTCGATCCCCCTCCTCATGCACCCAGCTCTCCTTTTATAGTCAAGGAGTGAGCCGGTTTACAAATGGGAACGGGGCTTTCGGGTTGTAGGCAGCGCGGCTACGCGCCGCACTAGTCTGATCCCTAGCCGCTACTGTGGCTCTAGTCAGGCGGCGTCCTGTCAGCCTGGTCGCCGGGCAGGTGGTCGAGGTGTCAACCCAGACTGTCGCGGCCGTCTTGTCGCCGGTCCGGTCTTCGTCCCTGTTCAGGGTGATGATGATGCCGTAGCCATCCCGTTGCTGTACTCGAGGTGTCAGGCGGCGCCGCGAGATGGGACGGGTGTCACTGTACAGGTCAGATCGCGTGTCTGCAAGTATATGAGTTGCTGGGTAGAGTTAAGGCTCCCCAGCTACTCGTCGTAAATGCCTGTCCTCTTTGCCAGAGGAAAATCTTCTCGACGAAGTCTCCCAACTCGGGGTCGGGCGAAGCGCGGCTTGTGGGCCCGCCCGACTGGGAGTCGGGCGAGGCGGAGTTCGTGGACCCCACCCGACTCGGGGTCGGGCGGGGCGGAAGTCGTGGGCCCGCCCGACTGGGGGTCGGGCGAGGCGGAAATCGTGGGCCCGCCCGACTGGGGGTCGGGCGAGGCGGAAGTCGTGGGCCCGCCCGACTGGGGGTCGGGCGAGGCGGAACTTGTATGTGTCCTCAGGGTCGGCCGTGGGCCCCTCGAGCGCTCTGTTGTCGTGTACCTGTTCCTGTGGGCCCTACACAATTAAGCTGAGACGGTTAGCAGGATTAAGTATCCTAGATCAGGATACCCTGATTTGGGTATCCGTCAGTAGCCCCCGAGCCTGGGCGGCGGCCGGGGGTCGTGGTCGCCGTCGAGGCTTGTCGTTGTCTTTCCGAGGGTATTTTCGTACTACTCCTACCGGTGGGTGCGCGCGAGCGCACCCGCCGGGTGTAGCCCCCGAGCCTCGGTACAAGTGGTTTACTTGTGCCGAGGGTGACAAAAAAGGTTTTCCCGAGACCACGCAGTAGGTCATTGTTTGCGAATGCGAGCCCCCGAGTCCTCGCTCGATGCGCGGATCCGTCCGAGGGTCGTTTCGTCTTTTTGTTTCGTCCGTATCCGCGCGTCTTTACGGTAAGACGGGACACGCATGAGCCGGCCACGTCATTCCTCGATGGTTCGATGCGTGGTGCTCGTTTAAGCTGCAAACGGGTGTGTCCGAGTGAAGGCCTCGGCTTGCCCTTCGCGGGGATCCGATTGAGACTAGCTGGAGTCGGCCTCATTAAGATCCGAGTTCCTGCCTTTTTCGATCGCCGACTCCTTTCGCTCGGAGTCAGTGGGCTCGATGCCCTCCCTCGATGGGAGATCAAGGTCGAGGTTTTTTAGACTCAGACTCGGACGCTACCGTCAGAGGCCCATTGTACTACGGTGTACGGGTTACGGTCGCTGGGGACCCCTCTTTGGTGGCCCCTCACCTAGTTTTGCCCTGGAGCGGCCGTTCGAACCCTTTCGCGGGGCCGGCCTTCGAACTCCTGGGCCGGAAACTGGGCCGTCGGGGCGTTTTCAGCCCCTAGCCTTTATTACCTGTGGGCCCGGCCGGGATTCCAAGCCCGCCTGGGCCGTCATCGTGCGTCGTGGAGACGCGACGGTTCGCCTTCCGCGCGGATCGAGGCCACGATCTGTCTTCGTGCGGTAGTGGAGCAGGCCATGATGGCGGTTTTTAAGGCACCTGCACCGGTTAGATCGCGAAACAGGGGAGGCGCGGGGAACGATGCGTCGTGTGAACGCGATAACTATAAAAGGGGGATGAGCCCAACCTCATTTGTCTTACCAGGTTTTCGCGACCTTTCGCATCCACCGCCGCTCGCCTTTGCGCAAACCGCTTCGTCTTCCTCGCCTCGCTCGCTCTCCAACCTCCCTTCGTTTCGCCGTCGCTCCGCGTCCCTCGCCCGCATTCGCTATGGCGGATTGGAGCCGGTCCAACAGCACCAAGGGGAACCTCGATGCCCTGGTTGCGCGCGGCCTCCTGATGCCTCTCACCGCGGAGCGGGAGTGGCTGGTACCCGGGGAGGAGAGGATCCCGTCGCCGCCGGACGGCTACATTGTCTCCTTCCGCTCCTTCCACGAGCGCGGCTTCGGCATGCCGCCTCTTCCCTTCCTCCGCGGCCTGCTTCACCACTACAAGTTGGAGTTGCAGCACCTCAACCCCAACTCCATCCA
>RWGY01000005.1:6391006-6503168 GCA_007726485.1 Eragrostis curvula
GCCGGCCGCCGCCGACCGTCAAATCAAATCACCTCTTTCCTTGTTTTTTTTCGACCCCACTTCCCTTGGTTTCTTGCAACCAAGACCTCGGAAACCTCGCGATTCGATTTGCAGTGATGATATACAGGAGAGGGAACCAGAGGTTTCACTTCAGAATCGATCCCAATCCCACCAAGAAAAATACTCGCAATCTTTTTCTCTCTCTACTCGCCTCACACACCGAATCAAGAACAAGTGGGAGGAGCAACAAATGCTTCAACAACACGGAAGCAAACGGGCAGGCGAAGCAAGCAGAGGCAGGCAAGAAAGCAGGGGAAAGATTTGGGCGGAGAGCAGAGGGGAAAGCAGTCAAGGATAAGAAGGCGCGTGGCCAAATGGCGCGGGGGCGCGCGACCAAAATCACGGAACGGAAGCCGATACGGGACGCTTTTTGATTTCTCGGTGGCATCGAGGCGGTGGTGGTGACAGGCGACTGGGCTCGTGAAGCCGTTGCCCGTGAAGGTTTTTTCTGGAAAAATTCCATAAATGTCATTGGTTAAACCTTCAATCCCTCATCTGCCATTGTTAAAGTCAATATCTCGTATATACCATTGATCTTAAACTTTTATCCTTTATATGCCATTGTTAACCATTTAATGGTAGTTTAGTGAGGTGTAAAACTCTAACTAGGGGATTACTAACATAATTATTTATTTTCTGAACAAAAATATATGCAAAAGTAAGGAAATATTTCCAGTTTTTATTTAAGTCAGTTGTAAGAAAGGATATATAATTGTTTATGCAGCGGTAAATAAAAAATTATTTCTCCTTTTTCATGTTTTTGCACAAAATTAAATAAGTATGCTGGTTGTTTAAAAGTTATTCGAATATCATACATACAAATTTTTGTTAACTATCGTACTACAATGGTTTATCTACAGTCATCATGTAGCTACAGTGACAAAACTCACTAAAGCCGAGTTAAATGGTTAACAATGGCATATAAGGGATAAAAGTTTAAGATCAATGGCAGATACGGGATATTGACTTTAACAATGGCAGATGAGGGATTAAAGGTTTAACCAATGGCATATAAGGGATTTTCCCTTTTTTCTGCTACTTTTGAGGTGAGGGAGGTGGGATCTTTACTGGGCCGGTGTTATTGCGTTGCGTACTCGCCCAGCCTGGAACGGCCTTGAACAGTTGAGCCCCACACGAGCCTTTGCTCTGCGCGTTGGGTCTGTTTGCTTAGGGCCTGATTGGTTTCCTTCGATGCCCAGCCTGTCTCGTACTAGTGGGATCCGGCGCGCGAGGCGCCGCCTGTCCATTTTGTTACCCGGTAGTTTTCGTTGGGAGAGAGATGATATAGTTTGATTATTTTATATCTGAGTAAAATCTTTTTGGTTATCTACCGGAGGGGGCCACGATGGTAAAGAATAGGCTGGTAGTTTTAAATTATAGTGTGGTAAATTGATTAGCACTGCTGGCATGGTATATGCAAGAGTATATATATTATAAAAAAGATCAGCGTATTGATAAAATATACTGAACAGGTACCATAAATGCATGATACGCACGGGTAGCAACATAGCAGTTTTATGTACATATAAGAAGCCAATGACCGAGTGGATGTTTGCATATCATCATTTAACAGAACACGACATAGAGGATTATTTTTTGACATCATCCACACCTTTCGTTAGTACCTAACTTATCTGGTGCTCAAGTGTTGTCATCGAAACAATGAGAGGGTGTGGTCCATCTGGATGTCGTTGTTGAAAGAGTAGAGGCATCAGAGAGGCCAGGATCATTCTTAACTCTTCAAGAACGGCGTCAGTCTCTTCAATTGTTACATTCCATTCACTGGAAGCTGTTTTTATGGCGTTGATCATCATGTTTGCTCTTCTAAACAAAGATATGTTTCTGTCGATGGTTGTTCTTTCAAGCAGTAACTAAAATCATTGAAGCGTGCGTGATGCCAAGCTTCAATGGATGCGATTGCTTTGGTAGCAGCGTCATAGGCAGCTTCTCCTGTCAAGGCTGGAGAGCTTGATATCACAGCTGGTATGTTGTTTCTTAAGGCATGGGTGGAAGGATAAAATCTGCAGCAACTGACAATTTCAGTATCCGAATAATTGAAGTGTTTGTAGGTTGCAGACGGTGTATTTCGTGCTTGCAAAATATGCTGAAGCATGTATTTCGTGTCTGCAGGCTGCTTCATTTTGTGCTGGTTCAACAGCCGAAAAGCATGGGTCGCTTGGGAAGCAGTATTTGTATTTCTGAGATACCACTAACTGGCAATGGCAAAGACACCAGAAAAATCACATAAGCATGTGAATGCACTCAGTACTGATAAATGCGAGATGACATTCTTTTTCTTGAACAATGAGATGACATCTTTCAGAATCCACGAAATTTAAGCCCAGAGAAAATATATTCGCACGATAATTACTACGGTATTCTATCAGAGAAAAAGGTTTTGAGGTAGCAGCATACATACAACTAAGATGTAGACATGAACACAATAAACTAACAATCTGATCATTTCTAAAGTTTAAACACAATTCAGTGAGAAATAACCTTAAGCTGAACACAAAATGAGGCCAGAATCATTTTGTAAGTTAGGAGCAGATGGTCAATGACACAGCTCTGTGAGCTAGGAGCTGTCAGCAATCCAGAATTGCTTAACAGTGTAACTTGAGCAGCAGAAATGTAGGCATGCACAAAAATCCCTGCTGAACAGGCAATGTGACCGTAAATATGAGAAAATTGGGTAAATAAACGGACAGTATAGGAGCTAAATCACTAGAGTATTGTAACAATGCATGATCAATATATACAGGTACCAAAGATTTTTTTTTTACTCCCTTGTGAAGAGAGGCTGCCACCTCGACCAGTCCAGAGAATGAAATGTCACTCAGCCATCTTGTCGCATCTGTTTGCACATCAAGGAAAACACATGATCAAATTCTAGGGGGGCATTCTCCTATCTGAAGTGTAAAAGGAAACTTGTAGCCCAAACATTCAATATATACAAACTTTACTGCTCCTACGTAGCTCATGCTAAAACATCCTATCTTGAATTATTGATGGAATCATAGTTTTAACCAGCTCAGTATGTGTCATTAAACATAAATATGAGACTAACAATGCGATAGATGAGGGGGGCCTCCTGGCTGGCCTACGCAAAACGGAATAATACGGTTAAAACATGGCTTCAGTGTAAATGTGGCAGATTCAGTTATTGAATAGCCTTTTCACGTCACACCCTGAGAATTATATATAAGACAAATGTGGAGTAATCTTAAGAATAAATAAGTAAGATCCAATAGTATCAAGGAATTCAAATCTTGAGATCATATAATGTCCACCTTTAATTAAAAGAGTCTGAGGTATAGTAGTTTAAAAGACATCCTGAGCTGCCATCTCTCATATAGCAGAAAATATAAAAGCAACACAAAATTATGGCTCAGGCAAGAAGCAAGAGTTGAAATTTAAGAATCTCATCCAACCACCTCCAAGACTTATTGCAGTCTCTGCTAAAAAAAACAGCTAATTTCCTCCAAATGCAAGAAGCAACAGCAAGGCCCAAACATCCAAAAAAGTACGAATCTGCAGGCCAAAACACCACGGCAAGAAAAACAACAAAATCAAGAAAATGGCAGGAGCTTGCTGTGCCCGTGACTCGCCGCCGGTCCAGGGAAGACGGCTACAGCTTTTGGGAATTATTGGAAAAACTATCCATTATAGAATACCTTAAATTAGTAGACAAAGGTATAAATGTCCTGGAAATGTAGCATGGGCAGTACAATGTAAGGTACAACAGTGTAAGCTGCATATACTGAGACATTGTCCTGGAAAAGAGATGGAAATAAAACAACGGGAATTGGTAATGGCCCCATAAAGCACATAAACATACTACAAATGTCACCATTTAAACTCACCAACTATTTTGGTACCATGGATTTAGCCAAAGCACTTGCAGATTGTATCTGAAAGGGTGTAGGGCGAAGTGCTCCTCTGCATTTCCAAATACAAATGAAAAAGTAACAAAAATATTTGGATCTTATAGCAATCAAATCAAATTCTTCAAAAACAATAATAAGATTATCACTGATAACCAAAACACGGTGGTGGTAAATAAATAGCCCTAAAAAATCATGGCAGCAAGATAAGTGGGATAAGGTACATGACATGACGTTAACTCGTCGGGACCTTAAACAATAAAAAAAAACTTTGCTAGTCCTCTTACCATACCTGTCCATGGGCTGCAACCAAAAGCAATATACTGTATCAATAAGTCAGAAACACAAGCCTGTTAAACAAAATGACAGTGCCATTCATGAGCCAACTGACACTAAAATCGACATAAATCGCATCACCTAAATTGATAAATGTTCTCTGTGATCATAATACAAAATTTAGCGATGCAAACAGTAACAGAAAACAATACAGCAAACACTGATAACTCCAGTGTATAGCTGTAAACCTCCAAATAACATCAATAGTCAGCTATTCAGCAAGCCTACCAATCAGTGGCCTCAAACAAACGATTAAAATAGTTGTATTATCACGCGACAGGAAAAAAACAGAATTGGCATGGGGAGGGATATGCCGACCTCATCTGGTATTCAAAGAGTCATACAGACAACCTTATGAACTGCCTACTCAAATTAACACAAAACTAAAGCATGATATGCTGAAATTTGATATCTGGCTCCTCTCTTCTTCGCCTCTGTGCCAAGGAACGGGATGATTAAACAACTCAGATTTCTGAATACCAAAGCACTCACTGTAAAACTCAAAGCTGCCTAGAAGAGAGGCCATGCAAAAGGGAGAAGAAAAAATCCAAGCAAGATTTAAATAAAAAAAATAGGAATGCACGTTACACATGGATAGGGTAAACTCACAACTTTTCATGTCATTTAATTTGGTAATGGAACAGTAAGATTGGATTCCTATAATCAAGAATCATGGCATGTCACTACTATCCTTTTTTTCTCGAACAAACACAACTATCCTTTGTCTTGTTCCTTCAGCAGGTTCACCTAGCCTGAAATAACAAGAGTGCCTCAAGGTACTATACTACAACTGAAGTGGCTGAAGATACCACATTACTAAATTAAAGGTTCACCAAGTCTGAAATAACATACCTTTGGATGAACCAGACATGCACCACCAAAGGGAAAAAGATTGCTCAAAGATATGGCTATCTGGTTCAAAATCTGAGATATATAGAAACGCATTACTGATTCATCGACTAAATTATAAAACAGGCCACATGCTGGCAAATAGTCGAGAATAAAATGTAATTGTTTAGCATGTAAGAGGCGACTTGGGCAATGGCACACGAATTTGCTGGTTCCCTACAAGCAGTGTCGTCAAAAAACTGACAATAAGCTCAATATGGTTTTACTTAAAGTTCAATCAATCCTCTACATGATAATATCATGGTTGTACACAAGAATATCAATAGAGAAGAAAAATACAAATCTTTTGGCAAATATCATCAGGTATGACTGAAAGAGATGTCAGTAACCCACATTCTGAAGCTAGCAAAAAAAAAAAGAAAAAACTTGTGAAATCGAACAAATGAAGTGGTAATATCAAACTGGTAGTCTATTCAACCAGGAAATTACATAGATGTTGTAGGTCAATTACATGATAAATTTTTTCATAACGAATGATCACCCATGAGCAGCATAAGCTTAGAGATCAAAGAGGCAACCTCCCATGAAGTCATGATTTAGTTCCTATGCTCCTCAGCGAAAGATCTACAAAGTCAATTTAGAAATGTGGTAAGTGATACTATTAGATATTACCACACAAAACTACCTGAGGAAAAAATGATAGTACAGTACAACGTCCTCTTGATGGCGAAAACAAATCAAAGTACCTAACGATCCCCCACTGCCAACAAATACTTTTACAGCTGCTGGAAACTAATAGACCATCAATACTCAAATTAATTTTCTATAACAGCTACTACTAAAAGCAACAATATTGAACCCTGAATTCAACCTTTAAGGTTACTGAACTGTGCATGGCTCAGCTCCTAAAAAGGCTGAAGGTGCCACCGCCGCCGCCAGGCCCTCGCCTTCATGTGCTGACTCTAGTCCAGCTGCCGTGCACCACCATGTGTCGTCTTGTCGCTCACAAGGCAGGCAGCAACAAACCTCAGGGAATCTCCGGATCATGATGGCCATGCACCCAACATGCAAGCGACGGCAAAAGGATTAACAGGTCAGACAATCTGGGAAGCATGAATCTCAAGCAACAACGGCAATCAAAGGACTAAGAGGACGAGCTCACCATGGCACAGGACGACAAATATCTGAAAAAACTAAACATCAAGAAGCACAACCTGGACAAAATTGAAAAAAAAAAATAGATTAACAAAGCACCAGCAAGAAGCCTGCACGATCCATGGACAGAGAAATACAAGAACCACCAATCCCAACCCACAAACCCTAGGCAACATCAAATCATAAACGGAGAGAAATCGATGGACGGAGCCACTGCCCTGGCATGTGGCGACGATGAGAGATCAGCCTCTATGACAGGATATCCCCGAAGTGAAGATTAACACGAAAATGAGCATCAATCTCACAAGATCGCATCATGAATCGAAGAGGAAAAGAGAAAAAACTGAGAAAGAAGAGGGAAATCACCCGGAGGTGGCTGCGCCACTTCCAGCTGAGGGCGCCGCCGTCGCCCTGACCTCCACGCCGCGCCGCACAGAGAAGAAAATTGAAAAGGGAGGGGGAGGAGAAGATGGACCAGAGGGAGGGAAGCAAAGAGAGGAGGCAGGGATGCAGCCGGGGGAGCACTGGGCTCCACAGTCGCCTGCTCCTGCTGCTCGCCCGTGGAGGAGCAAAGACGGCGCGGCGGAGCGTGCGATGCGGCCGAGGAAGAGATTGAGGGAGGGAGGATAGAAACGGGGCGTCGGTGCAATTAAGACGCGCCAACCACATTCGTACCTGGCGAGCGGGCCGGCGAACGAGAGAATGGCGCTTGGGCTAGCAGTACGGTAATTGTTTCTCACCAAGCCGTGACGGTACCCGAGTTAAGGACTTCCTCACGATGAGAATCGAATGGCCAAAAATCCCAAATCACTGAGAGGGCGTGCTCACGCCCCTGACTAGAGAAGAAAATGTACCGTGCAGGCTCCCGTCAACCTGGCTTAGCTCATGCAGGGTGCAGTTGTTCGGTTTCTTGTATTTGTACATGCAGGCCACCGTCAGTTCATGTTTGGATGCCTGCGCTGCATGAAATGCAGAACTAGCAGACAGCTGCGCCTGCGCAGCAAGCCTACCTGCATCCCACGGGCCAGGCTGCCGAGAAACGGAATTCGTTTTCGTTTCTCGGGAGCGGCACCGAAAGCACCCCACGAGCCAGGCTCAGCTGGCTCCGCGGACATTCAAACACGCTGAACCTGCACGCCACCGGCCAGGCTCAGTCATATCCAACCAACCAAACGTCCCTTAGATGACCTCTTTCCCTCTCTCCGTTTTCTACGAAATGAATTTCGTGTGTTTTACATGTTGAAAAAAAATGTGCGTGGTTCTAAAAAGAAAAAACCTGCGTCACTGCTCTTTGCACGTCATATACTTCCTAAAACAAAGGCTAATGGTTAAGCTTCTCACCGGCTGCAAATTGTCCAAGTCTCAACAAATAGAATGCACTTTTCTCTCTTAACAATACATTTATAGATATCTTATTCTTTATATTCTGTGACATATTTTTTTACCTCTCCTCCATTCTCGTGTCCCAAGCTATAGTATCGATAAATTGAGACGGAAGGAGTACCTATTGTTCCAATTTACTTGTCATTAATTTCAGACTTCAACAATTTTCAAAAATTAATTGTCATTTTCACTTTACTATGCATCTTTTTCTCCTAATACATCTAATCCATCCATCCTGTTATATAAGAGATCCTAGCATACAAAAACAGAAGACTATTGTACCCTTCTTTTCTTTTTAGCTTGGGAATTTCCCTTTGTATGCCACCTACAAAAGTTAATCCCTCATATGACATTGTTTTTTTAGCAGTCATATGACATTGTTGTCTCAACGACAAGTGGAACCGACTATATTAATGACAAGTGCGCTAAGATGGCATACAGAGGCTTTTAGTTTAAACCAATAACATACAAGATATTTCCCTTCCTTTTTCTGTATCTCACCTACCCACCAACTCTAAAGATTATCCTATACGTAAAATCCATGCAAATATAAAACCCTTCAATCCTATGCATTCACCTTTTCCATCTCTCTAATTTTCGTGCGCAGGGTTAAAAAACTTATCAACATTTCGAAACACTCATTGGGCTAAAAATTAATTGGAACCTGACGGCTTAAAAATTTTTGTCATTCCTCACTGGACCACAATTGGGCTTCATTTCACGTCAGCATTGTGGCCACGTCAGACTCTTGAAGTCAGCTTGGCCTGGCAGCTGTGACAGTAACGGTTTGTCACGGATGTGCTCGATCCGCGACGATTCTAGAGAGACGTCATCCAGTTCAATGTATTTTGTTTTTGAAATGTATGACGTGAGATACATGACAACCGTTTGTTTCGACACGGATGCCGTTTTGTGACGGTTTTCAGCCAATCTGTGACAAAGTAAGAACGTCATGGATCTCCTGATTTCTTATAATGAGAGTCAATTCAGAGCAAAGGGGAGCCATGGTTGTGCCGCGCTGGTGGCTCACTGAAGAGGAATGGCGGTTGGAGCTTGGAGCGTTGAGAGCAGGAAGATGGAAATGAACAGGCCGGACCGTCCGAGCGTGTCTGAGGCAACCTATATACGGCCCGATTAACTATTCCGGTCCCCAAAAAAACAAATCAGCGCGGTTGGCGGAGGGGGGTGGGCCGACCGCCCCTGCGTACTCCTGCAATAGGGCAAGCTGCAGCCTATGTATGATTATAATGATTATCAACTTTTTTTTTTTGAGGTGATTATCTTAATAACTTTTGGAATGCTGCGCCTACACGTGACTTGGTTCCCCTGATATCTTCTCCCTGAAGGTGCAACCATGACAGGCATGAAAGGTCATTAGTGTCTCGATTGCGTGGACACGATGCCTGCACGCTACTGGTCTCCCTCTGGTTGTAGAGTATACTCAAATACGCAAATGCTATAGGCTATAGCGTGTCTAGCGTGTGCGCATGCATATCGTCTGTGACATGGCTGAGCTGTGCGAATGGTGCGCGTTCGTCTAGAAAACAAACAAGTACTTCACTGATATGGTGTATAAGAGTTAAGAATGGTGGACGTTAGAGAAAGCACCCTGACGAGATCCTAACGCTCACCTAAGTGTCAAGAATCTGACGATTATTTTATTTCAGATGGATTTAATAAAGAGAGTGGACAGCATCTATATATCTTATATAGATGCAACCCACTACATGTCATTTATTGCTATAAAGCTTGCACCACAATGAGCCACATCTCTCCAAAAGATACACCGTTGGATATACTTAAGTTTGCTAAATCTAGCCATTGAAATCCTGAGAATTCGACTGTTCCTTCCATACGGCCACTAAAGCAGCCTGCTTAATAACTCTTAAAAAAACACATTTCCTCTGCTTTTCCCTCCCCAGTTAATTTGCATCAGCACACGCCACTTCGCTTACCCACCAGCCATCAGTTACTTTTGGATTGAAACCTGCCATGTCTAATACACACACCACACCATCAAAGCAATTAATCGTTGTGTCATACTAGATCTAAAACTCCTATAAAAACTGCCATATTCGTGACGAGCATCACCAGCAGTAGTGTTCCCCCGCTGGCTCTTGCCATTGGCCTCATCTTCAGCCACTGAATCATGTACTAGACACGGCCTAGAGATCCTCCGCCCTCCTCCTCCTCCTCAGCCTCTTGCTTGGATTGGATTTGTGAATCATTCTGAAATTTTGGATCGATTTATTGTGGATAAATGCCTTGCTTGCTCCGACAACATGTTTTTCTTCCTCAGATCTTAGTAAGGCAGATGTAGAGGCCCTTCTGTAGCTGGAACCGATTGCTACTGCCGGGAAGAACCTGATGTGCTTTGGATGAATATACTTCCCCGTAGCATGTGTTTTTTTTTGGGGTGGTCTTCCTTTTTTTTTGTGAGGAAAAAAAGGGCCAAAAAAAAACATGCTGTTTGGTTACCTACATTGTATTCTGATTCTTCAAACCATGTCGTCTACTATCTTAAGCACACTAAATTTTCCTAAAACTTCACAAGTATGATGCATAATACAAAACAAATTGCAACTTTAATATTTTTTGTTCATCTCCAAACGGTCTTCTGGTGTCTCCGCGGCAACGCGCGGGGTAGTCACCTAGTTTTCTTACTTTTGTGGGCGCAAACATGCCACATATAGCACTTATATTACTGGGGCATCCTCCGATGGATTGATGTTTACAACTATTGTGCTACGCAGATTGGTCAAAGTCAATTATTACAACTATTGCTGCGTTGATGCCTGTTAAAATTATTAATCATTGTGTTCGTTCTAAGTAACTCATCATTGTCTCACATAAGGTTTAACCCAGCAGAGTAATTCTCACAAATCTCCTCATAAATTATTTTCCTTTTATTTTTTTGGAAACAGGGCTTTTTTGCCTTGGCTTAAGCCTATGTTGAAGCCCGTCAGACCAACCACTAGTTTTTGTACATAAGTCTTTATTGATCACTCACGGGACTGGTGACTAGGGCTGAAAATGAGTGAAAACGGACAGAAAACATCCCAACCATTTTCACTTTCACATTTACATCACCGGATGAAAATGAAAACCGAAAAATCAGTAAGGGAAACGATCTCACCATTGGTGACTATGATATAAGTTGGTTAAGCAGCTTGTGGTGGTGATTGTGGCGGCGGATTTGATGAGTAAACAACTCGTGGGGGTGATGGTGGTCGTGGATTTGATGAGTATGCTGCTCATGGTGGTGATGGTGGTAGCGGATTTGACGAGTGTGCAGCTCGTGATGGTGATGGTGGCAGCGGATTTGATAAGTACGCAACTCGTGTTAGTGACCAAAGTGTGAATCAAACTCGAAACCCTAAAGGGGTTGATACTAGAAACCAACACACACCACGATGATGCAATCCCAAAAAATTCATCAAAAATGCATATAGAACTAAGAAAAACAATTAACAACTCAACTTGTTTTGAGGGTCTCATATATTTAAACTATTTTTAGGTTTTCGGATAGTAGGTAATGCTAGGAATGGATAGACACTCTCACCAAAGTACCTTGCTCTAAATACCACTTGATAAAGACATAGTTTGTCCCAAACTTTCATAAGAGTGGGGATAAATCAATTTGGGAGAATTGCGATATATTGTTGCCCGACTACAACTACCACATGGGTTATACATCTTAGCGATAGTTACATGGACTCCGAATTATTGTTGCTTCTTCTGTCGTGCCAAGAACAACCTTGAAACTAAAAGAAATCGAAGAACAAAGCAAAAACAAGTTGGTAAGGAAACAATCATGGCACTTGCTAGGTGAATCCAATACACACACGAAGTTGAAGTTCTGAAATCAATCAAATCGGGTGGTCCAGCCGACACACATGTTTACAAAGGTTGCTGACTTTATGCCAAATGTTTTAAATAGCGGGCTAAGAGGTTTAGCGGCATGTCTCTAAAACAGCTAATAGCGGATCAGGCTATAGCGGGAGATGGCGGTTAATTTGTACATGAACACAAATAGCGGTGCACCGCCTCAAAAAGCTATAGCGGGCTTTAGCGGCAGCTATAGCGGGAGATTTAAAACTATGCTTTATAGTGGCCTAGGATATAAGGAAACTATAACTTAGAATGACCCCTACATCATCCTGTGGCTAGAGGTCTGATCCTTCTCTGGTCCATTCTAAACATATCTAGTGGAATTCGGCCATGAGATTAGATCCTTCTAATAGTAGACTATGAGATATTTTGAATGAGTACTCATGAACCTCTAGCAACATCCGGAGTGAAAATTTATGACCAATATAATTTGATGCTGCCGGCAGTCCCTTTTCCTCATTGCTAACAATAAGAAAATCATCACAAGAATTTGTTAGCTTCACATTCGGTTTAACACGTTTTAATGAAAACACTTTTATTGACTCGTGTGAACGAACAGTGGCGGATCCAACGGGGCAGCAGGGGGGTCTCAAGCCCCCCCCCCCCCCCCCCCACCCCTGCTGCCCGTCGTACAGTGGAGCCCCTCCTACATTTTTCAGGCCATGGAAGAGAGATTGGGGGAGCTGGAGGTTGAAGACGACCAAAAAAACACAAGTCTTCCCGTGAATTGGGCTTGAATCGGCATTAGGCCATCTCTCTGATCCCACAACTCCAGCCCAACTCGTCAAAATACCATTGAAACCAGTAAGGCCCAGTAAAAAACGGCCCAAACAGATAGCAAATCAGCCCATCACGTTGCACAATCCAGACTGCTGCTGCTCCTCGCAAACAGAGAGCAAAAATCATTTTGAATAGACAAATGGTTTGTTGATTAGTTAATTAAATGATTTGCAGATTTGAGGAACTTTAGTGGCAATTCGTCGATTGCTACTGTGTCAGACCCAAGCCTTTTTTTAGCTGCCATGTTGCCTCTTTATCTACACATTCTTGCACATTGTTAGTTATATTTGCTTTAGACAATATCTTAACTTTAATTAGTATGTTTTTGAAAAAAACTCTATTAACGTCATGTATAGTTCCTCTTGGAAAAAAAATCATGTATAGTTCAGCTCCCCCTACAATTCTTGTCTGGATCCGCCACTGTAAACGAAAATGGCCCAATGACGAACAGAGAGTATCCCGCATTCGGATCCTATTTCACCTAACTGATCTTCAGTATACATTCTCGTGATTATTTTATTTAAGCTGTTCATGCGTTCATTTAAAGAGTCTGACAGGCCAGCGGTTCCCTATTGACTTATGTGGCCACGAATTGACCACAACTGGTGATCAGGAAATGCAATTAAAGAATTTTGGCCAATGAGATTAATTTATTATATATGCATGTCTACAACTGTTCCAACTTAGGTCGGCATTGCACATCAACACAACAAGGTTTATCTATTTTTCCATGTGAAACAGATTCTAACAGCACAGCTTAATTACTAAACATGAGTGAAGCTCAATAAAACCTCCATGAAAATTTGACGGTTTACGGATCAAGGTATGCTTTACTCCATGTGGTGAATGCATCTCAAAATTTGGGTGTCTACTTCTGCCTATGTAACCAAGCTGCGCAAAGCGTTTTTTTTACTGCGCAAAGGATTGGAATGGTAGCATTTAGTACTGTTAAACAGATATCACGTGCAGGCTCTAGACGCAATGATACAAATTCTTCAAGCATCGTTCGGCCAAGGCCACTTTACAATTGTTAAAAACTAAAAGCATGGTTGAAACTATTTTTTCACGCTTTTATTGCTAAACTTTAATGTCCCATCTGAGAGAACCATCACATGACAAACATAATACATTGCTATAAATTCTTATGTAAGGAGCATGCATGATGGTCATCTTACCTACCATATCACCTGCTGCCTTTGTATAACACTTACTTGATTTTTTTTATTTATTATATTTTGTCCTTACAATATGAACTAAACCTCAGAAATAGGAGCATCCGCGAAGGCTGAGTCAATTGTTGGCTTTTTATTTTTATCCACCTGATATAAGAGTATATGTTCAAGAGTTCATTTCGATGCCATAAATTAAGAGTGAATTTCACAAAATTATGAGTATTTGCATTCGATTAACACAAAACTACGACTTTCGAGTTCAATTTTAGAAAACTACAACTATTTGTACCTTTTGCAACGTAAAATTACGATTTAGGGTTGGCCCCACACGTCGGTGACATGTTTTTATTTTGATGAAATGTGTGACTGACATGTTTGCCCGGATCCAAAACTCGTAGTTTTTTATTATATAGGATGCAAATAGTTGTAGTTTTCCGAAATTAATCCTAGACGTCATAGTTTTGTGTTACTCAGGTGCAAAGAGTTGTAGGTTTCTAAAAATTACTCATAAATTAATGAATGGTCGTGCATGTCAGCACTCAGTAAATGTTATAGTCTACTTTTAAAAACAAATAAGCTCGTCTCTATGTTCTCTCTTTATCTCTATGTGAGTGTCGAATTGAATTTTATGTGGACTAGCTCATATGTGGAGTATCATTTCTATACTTTCATGTTTTGTGAATGGGACCAATGGAGCATTACATGCCTCCAAAATCGTGTTTTTATAATATCATCGTTTGTCGAAATCATTGCTTCCGTTTCGTTTACCAATAATATCACAATGTAGTGGTTGAACAAATAAAAGCCTCTAAGACAGTAACCTTTCATTATAGCTTTGGCTGTCACTGCAGACAGATAAATTTCAGAGAATATCTTAGCCCAGACACAACAATACAAAGCAGTAATGGTACAGTTAATCCGCAAGGTAGAGCTCGCCATTGAAGGACACTTGGTTTGCCTAGCACCGCTCTGCATCTGCAACATTGTTCCATGCATAGACCATTAGGTCCTCTGGAACCCAGCCGTCTCCCCTCAATCATTATAAATACGTGGGCAGTCTCTCTGGAGGATTGTTGCAAGTACTACTTGATCACCTAACACCCAACAAGTACTCTTTAGACAGAAGGCGTAAATCTCAAAAACTTTGAGATACGCCCACACAGAGCTCACGCGTTGGAAGATGATCGGCGAACTGGACGCTGATGCCGTTGTGGAGTATTTCAGGGGCAAGAACATCCTGATCACTGGTTCAACTGGCTTCCTTGGGAAAGGTACGTCTGCATGAACTCTTCCGTTGTATGTAGTGCGTTCAATTTCAACGGGATTCTGCCTCGTGTCAAGAAGCTCTTCCTGCAGTGCTCGTGGAGAAGATATTGAGGGTTCAGCCTGATGTCGAGAAGCTCTTCCTCCTTGTTCGAGCTGTTGATGTCGAGTCTGCAAAGCAGAGGGTTCAGACTGAGGTGAAAGATTTTCTAGCCTCTCCGTTCCCTCGCACTACTTTAATCTAGTTTGAACTTTTCTTCCTGATGCAAGTCCGTGGAAATCTTTGCTTCATACTAGGACTAATGTATTCATGTTGATCAATGAAAGTTTGTTTCTCCGGTTAATTGTTTGTGCATGTGTGTGCATAGATCATATGGTTTCATATTTTATTTTTCAAAGCACCTCACGAAACATTCATGCACTACCAAAGTATGGCTCACGCAACATGAATGGGGATTTTCAAGAGATTCTATCCAACAGCAGAACACTGAATTTAGCACCAGGAAAAGAGTGAGCTAGTGAAAAAATTATTTATGATAGTGACCATAAATTACATGGACATTAAATAATCTCGATCAGAGAAACATGTGATGCTTTTCTGGAGAAAATTTGGCGCCAGAAGCTGCAGAGAGCCCTTCAATGGAAGAAGATAGTGACAGCTTGGAGAGGTGGCCATTACTGAAAAAGCGTATGAGATAATATTGGTAGCATAGCACAGATATGGAAGTGACAGGAAATAAAAGGTGGACACGTTAGCAGTCTTCCAATAATATAGGTGAGGAGCATTCAATCTTGAAGAAGCCCCTTGTTTGGGAAAGCATTAACGATCTTGTGGTTCTCCAACGAGTTCCAAAAACTAGAAGCTCTCCCAAAGAGACATGCTTCACCTAGAAACATAAAAATGAACGGAATCTTATCACTTTGCAAACTTTATGGGTTTGCTTATTTAGAATGTATCTGAATAGTATTTTGTCTGAAAAAGCAAATAAAATAGATTAAACAAAATTAAGATGTCTTTGTGAAACTTACACATCTCACTAACAATATCACTCTAATAGCAGTTTTACTCTGCATACTCTGCCTCATTATTTCAGGTAACAGGGAGAGAGATCTTTGGAATTTTAAAAGATAAGCATGGTGATGGGTTTGAAGCTTTCATCGAAGAAAAGATATGTCCTTTGCCCGGGGACATAATGTATGAGAACTTTGGTCTAGGCAATACCCAACTGACAGGATTATACAGAGATACTGACATCATCATCAATGGAGCAGCGACTACTAATTTCTTTGAAAGGTCTGTGGCGTTTGCTATTGACAAATTCTTGAGACAGCATATTGTTAATGTTACTTTGACATCGTTTGTATTTGCAGATATGATGTGGCTTTCGATTCTAACGTCCTAGGAGCAAAGCACATATGCAGATTTGCAAAAAACTGTGCTAAACTAAAGCTGCTACTTCATGTTTCAACAGGCAAGAAGCAACAACCCTGTGTTTTATATACGTTGTTGTGGTCCGATATTCTGAATCCATATATGTAATGATTACATGGTCTACCAGCTTATGTGGCCGGTGAACAAGAAGGGTTACTACTAGAGAAACCCTTCCTGATGGGTGAAACACTTAAGGGAGGCATGCACCTCGATATTGAATCCGAGCTAAAGCTGATCGAAGACACCAGGAGAGAACTGAAAGCTAACTGTTCCTCGGAAAGGGCTGAGAAGAAAACTATGAAGGAGCTTGGTCTCAAGAGGTCAGAATTAACTCGTTAGAAAAGAGTTCTCAGCTGCTTCACGTCTCTTGTACTAGCAAATTGACACATCTAACACGTTTCTTGCATTGCTGTGTGCAAAATGAACTGAAGGGCGAGGGAGTTCGGATGGCCGAACACCTATGTGTTCACCAAGGCTATTGGGGAGATGCTGCTGGGGCACATGCGAGGCGAGCTCCCAGTGGTCATCTTCCGGCCGAGCATCATAACCAGCATTCTCAAGGAGCCATTGCCTGGATGGATTGAAGGAGTCAGGTGACTCTTAAAATACAATGAATTTACATTGTTCATTTGATTTCTTCGATCATCCTAACAAATGCTTATGCCGACACATCTTTCCCTTTCGTAGGACGATTGACTCAGTGATCACTGCTTACGCCAAGCAGGCCTTGTCATTCTTCTTGGTGGACCTTGATAAGATAATGGACGTGGTGAGCACTGGAAACCAGAACAAAATATTGTGTTGCACCCCATGAGTCGACCAGCCGTGGGGTTTCAACTTTCAACTAGTACTGTTTACATCGTTTTGTATTGAAACCGGGTCTTGTATGTTTTTGCGACAGATTCCTGGGGACATGGTAGTTAACGCTATGATGGTGGCAATGGCAGCGCACTCGGAGGAGCAGGCGCAGACCATCTACCACGTGACATCGTCCCTGCGCAACCCGGCACACTACTCCCACCTCGCCGACTCGGGCCACCGGTATTTCCTCCACCATCCACCGAGCTCCGGGAAGAACGGCGAGCCCGTTCGGGTGAGAAAGATGCGCTTCTTCAGCACCGTCCCTAGATGCCGCGCGTACATGGCCATCAAGTACAAGCTTCCCCTCGAGGTGCTTCCACAGTTCTACTCCCGTTTCGGCTTCGACGTGATCGATTAATTTTGGTTCCAAAAATTACATCAGAATAATAGCAACATAATGCTTTTTTTTTAAACAGAAATAGAGTGCTTCTTTGATTCTTTCTTGTTGTGTGACGACTTAACAGATCCTGCATCTGGTGAACATTGCCTTGTGTGGCGTGCTCTCGCGGCGCTACGAGGAGCTGAGCCGCAAGTACAACTACGTCATGCACCTGATCGAGCTCTACGCGCCCTACACACTGTACAACGGGTGGTAAGCAACAGATTCAACCGTATTAAAAATCGGAAGAGCTTTTTGACATTTTTTTTTTACTCTGATTTGCTTGGATTACTTTGAAGCTTCGATGACATTAACACGGAGAGGCTGAGGTCGAGGATGAAGAACAAGGAGCAAGGCCGGAACGGGGGATACGATTTTGGCTTTGATCCGAAGTCCATAGACTGGGACGAGTATTTCTACAGGATTCATATCCCTGGTGTGATCAAGTACCTCAGTGATTAGATTAGGTTATTAGCAACAGTGAGATGCGTGAAATTGGCCCGCCAGACACTGTATTTCGTGCTAATAAGTATACTAATGTATGCATATGCATACACCATATGTGTGGGTTGTGGCGCTGCAAACCGTGGATATCTGCAATGTTCATGCGTACTATGACACCAAATGGACAGTACTCAGCAAAATCTGCGTATCTCATGCGATTCGATGGAAGTTTTGCATCGTTCTTCCACTGAAAGTGTGGCAGGTCTGGGAGACAGCGATGCAAGTATTTCGTGTGGTTACTCCTACAGAACACAGTATGGACGACGGATCTGCTGCAGCAGAGGGATTGGCCAAATTGATACTAAGGGTCTGTTTGGGACTGCATCATTCCACTAAATTCAGCTCCACTCCACATTTGTCTAGCCAAACACGTCCAGCTGCACCGGCTCCGCTCCACAAAATTTGTGGATCTGAGTCCCAAATCCACGAATTTGGTGGAGCAAGCCCAATGCGGCTTGGCGCATCGCCTGACATCTCACCCGTGAGCCAAGCGTACAGCCATCAGCACTCAATGCATGAGCTCAACACAGGCCGTAAAGTATTATTGTTTACTCATGGTGGGTCCCACCATTCTCTCATCTCAGCGGCCACCGACAACTTCGGCTCCCAAATCCTCAACAGCGATGCTCGCCCGGGCGAGTTGGAGGTTGCGCGCCAGGAAATCTTCCTTGTAGGCTGGCACCATGCAGCCATCGCACCGCGTAGCCGTTGCCCCAGCTCGGCTCGCCGTCCGCAGCGCCGCGCCACCGTGGAGGCCAAGCTCGCCCGCGAGGTCATTCACCGCCACCAGCCATGTCGCTGGGAGCTGAGGCTTGCGGCGGCTTCGAGCGGGTCCGGAGGCTACCGACGCCGTACTCCATGCTACCAACCTCTCCTCCAACCTGCTGCGGCGGCGCGCTGCCCGACCTCGCCGTGTCGGAGTTGAAGAGAGAGAAATGTTGAGAGAAACACAGTTTGATGCGCGTGGGTGAGGCTGGGAGAGGGTGGCGGGCCCCACGAGTGACGACGCGACGGTCGCTCGCAGTAGTGGCAAAGGCCGTGTCAAAGTGATTTTCTCTCTATTCCACATCGGCATTTTCTGACGTGGCTTGTCGTTTCAACTACGCGTTGGGCTTGCTCTAAGTCAACTATCCTATCGCAATATGGAGACAGCGGTGCACCTATTCTATGAATATCCAATAGCGCGGGGAGATTTGGGAGGTGATGTCGTATCTCGTCTCCGGAGTACTGTGTGCATTATGTATCAGTCTCTGGATCAGTAGCTGATACGTACAGAAACATAAATATAATAATTAAAAGTATACTTCGGATAGGTAAATAAATATAGTACTTGATATATAGAGCCTTTAGTGGCGGTACGACCAGGATGCAGAAGTATCCAAGTCCTTCCGTCAAATAAAGGCGAAGCAAACACATACAGACAGCGGAAAGCACGACCCAAGCCACAGGCAGATTTGAGAAGCAGAACCGAAAACCAAGGCGTCGTCGTCTTCTACGAAGACTTCTCCTACTAAAAACAATAATCACAAACGCGTGAGTACATAAGGTACTCAACAAACCCTAACACAAGGGGTAAATATATGCAAGGGTATAAACAAGGATGAGGCTGAGGTTTGTCATATCGGCGGAAAGTCAACTTTATGCAAGGGTTGTTTTTGAAATTAAAACAGTTCGCAAACTACAGTCAAGTATTGTCATTATATTTAGTGGGGTTGGTTGGCCCTGGGGAGATGCAATCCATCCTGCCAGTTCCCAAATTTTAACGCTGGCAGGAAACCAGCGCACGGCTCCACGTCGGTGTTTTCCAAAAACACGTCAAGGATAACTCACACAGAAAAGACTAATCATAGTGTGGTCAATGCTTTCGCGTTGTCCAATACCGTGGAACACGGCTATCCGGATAGATTCATAACCTCGGCTGAGGGTGCACAAATTTCCCCACAAGGTGGTCCAGTCCGCCCTATCGTCATAGTTTAGACTGTCCTACTAAAGGTTCCGTACCTACTTGGTACCACCACGGCATCCCCCACGGACATCACCAGGGGCTTCACAATCAATAATATAGCTAGATTCACAAATGCCGGATCTCGAACACCCACCAATGAACGAGTCTTCTTCTGAGATTCCGTTGCAATCTCCTGCCTCCGGGAGGTACCGGGTGAGTACTAGTAGGGTGTGGTTCCAATCCCATGCCCATTCATAGTTTGTGGCTGTGCGTAAGGTGCTAGGCAAAGGCGGCACAAGAACCGGTCCTTATACGACCGAATCAGGCATCTTCAATAGCCAATCCTCACGAGGAATGGCGTCCCAGAGATAGCCTCCCCACTGAGGACTACCTCACCTGATCCCTTCAAAACATTCCCCACTAGGGTTGCACTTATCATTAAGCCATCCACTTTTCACATTTACACACACCACCAAGACACACGTATTTTTACATGAAAATCATGTGAGCAAGATTAATTAAACACATGGTGAAAGTCCTAAGCGGCAAAGCAATCCAACATATCATTAAGTAATTTAATGATGTTGGTTCCTATGGTTAACAAGAAATCAGGATAATCAAGATCAAGGCATGGCAATCAAATAATACTTAGGACATTCTAGCATTTAAATCACCTTTAAATGCCATGCATGTTTATTTAAAAACAGGCTCTAGATAGGATTATTTTGCAATCGTAGGATCAACATGATCAAAGGGAAGTTAGGGCTTGCCTTCAGCAAGGTCTTCTTCTTCTAAACCTTCCTCGAAATCTGGATCCTCGGGCTCTTCCTCGAAAGCTTGATTGTCTAACGATATAAGAGATAAAACTACCGCTTAACAAACAACCAAACAAGCAATAAATCAAATAAAAGCCAAATAAATGTAGAGGGGACTTGATTTTGGTGGCACTGGATAGAATAGGATTTTAGATGAATTTTGGCCTAAGGTTTGCCAAAATTGGAGTTAAGATGAAAAGATATGGGTTTTTGAAGTTTGGATGAGTTAATCTAAAGGATTTTAGCTTGATTAATTTTGTATGAGAGATACACAATTAATCAGAGGCTAACAAGGGTTGGAAAGTGAGAAGAAAGGAATATAGAGTTTTTGGGAATTTTCTGGGATTTTTCTGATATTGGAAATGTGCTCGAAAAAGATTTCTGTGTACAAAGCTGTGTGTGCGTAGCATTTTTGTTATTGTCTGTGAGGCTGACATATGGGTCACTGGGGCCGGTGCACTATGCGTGCACTGTGCTGTGGACTCAGTCCACATGAGCTGTGGACCGGCGGGCATGTGACTGCGGACCACCGCACACCGGGTGCACCATGTGGCGGTGGCGACCCGGTCGTCGCGGGCCCGCGTGCCGACGTGGCGGCCACGTCGGACGGCGGCGCAGCCGGGTCAAACGCGGCGGGGGACGGCTGCGCGCGGCGGCGGCTCGCCGGGAACCTCGCCGGCGGCAACTGTGGTCGTTGGGACGGGACGCGGAAGGTGGTGCGACGGAGAAGCTGCGGGTGGTGCGCATCGTCGTGCGGGAGCGCTAGGGCGGCGGTGCAAGCTCGCCGGAGCTCGGCGGCGCGCCGGTGCGCGAGGGGAAGAGGCAAATGCGCGGGCGCAGGGGCTCATGCGTGTGTTCTTGCGCGTGCGCGAGGGTGCTACGATGCTGGGGGTGTGCTTTGTGTGGACGGGAATGGCCGAGAAGGCGGTCGGCGCCGGGGAAGAAGGTCACGGAGGCGGCGGCGCTCGGTGAGAGGGGGTTACGGATGCGCGAGGAGGGGAGAGAGGGAGCGAATTAGAGAGCGGAGGGAGCGGAGGTGCTCACCTTGAGCTCGAGCTGGGCGGAAGTGGTCGGAGGCTCGACGTCGGCGGCGAGGGAAGGTCGGCAGAACCCTAGCCTAAGAGAGGGAAAGAGAAGGCGGAGCTCGGGTGGGAAATAAAGAAGAAGGAGCTCGTGCGCGGCTTAGAAAGAAGGAGGAGGAGGAGCTCGTCTCCTTTTATGGGCCGTCAATAGCGGTGCTTCCCCGGATTTCTTGGCGGGCGCGCCAAGGAAAAGGGGAAGGCGGTTCGGTTGACTTGACGGGGCGGGCAAGGAAAGAGAATGGCGGTGCGGAGCAGCACGTGCTTCTCGTGGTGCTCCTGGTGCTCGGAGGTGACAACGGCGGTGGAGGCCGGCAGCGCGGGATGGGCGGCGCCGGTATTTTCGCCGGCTGGCTGGAGGTAGACGACGGGGCGGCGGGGCCCGCACGTCAGCGAGAGAGGAGAGGGAGACGGGCTGGTGCGGACTGGGCCGGGAAAGCTGGGCCGGGACGGGCTGGTGCGGGAGAGAAAGAAGGGAGGGAAAAAAAAAAAAGGTAGTGGGCCGGCTGGAGATTCGGCCCGAAACGGATTTTGACGAAGGAAATGTTTCAACATTTCCAGAATTTGAATTTGAAGGAAATTCAAATTCAAACAAAAACAAAAAGCAAACAAACACTTAAAATAAAGACAATAAACTCCAGAAATGCATATGTTGGGTTTTGTGCATGTTTTCAAAAAGAAAAAATTTAAAATTGAGATGGTTTGGCTAACCTTAATCACACACTTCATTTTAATTTGTTTCAAATTCGAAAATTTTCAAATTTTTAGTGAAATTTAAATGAAGGCAAAACTCGGGGTGTGACGGGTGATCAGTGTGTGATCCTGATCCGGCACGCCACCACTATACCCCAGCAGCTGGACGCATCACTACAGCTCGGCAACGTGATTCTGCAAACTATCAGACGACCCACTTTTTCTGCGACGTATTAGAGCAGAGCAACCACGATGAGACACAAAACCAACCAATATAGCATTAAATTTCTCATATAGCATGTCATTGACAAAAAAAGGTTAATATAGCATTAAATTCCTCATATGGCCTGTTAATATACATTGTGGAGGCCGTCTATAGCACATTGATGACAAAAGTCACCCTTATGCATAAGGTCCAGCCTTATAGAATAAAAAAAATTTGTCTGATGCACCTCTCTCGCTCATCTCTCTCCCTCATCTCTCCCTCTCTCTCTCTCTCTCTCTCTTCGAGACAGTTGCCGCCTTAGGCCACCGCGTTGGCCTCCTGCATTCCATTCGACGGGTGCCCAAGCTTTTTTGTTAGCCGAGACCATCGCACCTTCTGCAAGCTACTTTGATGCTCTGGGAAACCTCTACTTTGCTTACGTCCTCCTCCATCTGGCGTCCGAACCTACATGGCTCTGCAAGACCGGACACGGTGAAACGTTGTACATGGAGCATCCACAGAGTGTGCATCAAACCGGTACTTGCGAGGTCTTATAGCGTTGTACATGGAGCACCCATAGAGTGTGCTTCAAACATGAGAAATACTTCCGTTCAAGCACCGAAGCCCAAACACAAGCGGACAAGTTCATAGACCTCTAGTGCATTTTACTCATAAAAAAAATGATCTCCTATGACAACGAGAGCGAAGGAAAACTCGTTGTTTTTTCTTTGATTGGGCCCACTCTTTGAACCAAGCATCGGTGCTCACATTACAACGTAAATAAGAACTGAAGCACCTTTATCACAAAGCTTGTTTAAGGCTTCAACTACGCATCTTATCAGGTTGCCTGCTCTCTGTTTTAACATTTTTGTTGTGATGGGCCTTTCTCTTAGTAGGTCGAGAATATTTACTGTCGAGAACCTATCCCTTACATACATGCCCTTAAATTTAAAAAGTGGACAAGATTATCTTTAGGGATTTGCCGCATTTTTCTATTTCATCAAATAAGGCTCAGCTTATTGTAGCAGAAAGAATGCTTCGAAATGTGGCCCAATTTTTTTTTGAACCGTAACGTGGCCCAAATTTGTTTGACGGAGACATTTGCTACATCTAATTGGACCAAAGTTGCCGCAAAACTGAACCTAGAGAAGCTGCTGGATTCTGAAACAGATGCGGAAACTGGCTCCCCAAGCCGTCCAACGCCACCCAAGATCTATTATCCCCGAGCAACTCCGCCGATGCTGCGCCGCAACCCCACCCGCATCGAGCTCCGCTCCTCCGACCGCGACGAGCTCGAAGACCACCTCCGCGACGCCGCCGGCAGCACCCCCACGGCCACCACCACGCCGGCCGGCTACACCACCCCGCCACCGCCCGGCTACGCCACCCCGCAGACCTCCAATCCCCTCCTCCACCTTCTGCACCCGCCGCCAGGCGCCGCGCCTTCCAAGGCCCAGCGCATCGGCCTCCCATCCACATCCACCTCCACCCCCAACCCCAAACCCTAGCCGCCCCATGGAGGTCGAGATCAAGCTCCGCCTCCCCGACGCCGCCGCCCACCGCCGCCTCTCGACCTTCCTCAAGCCCCAACTCCGCCGCACACACATCCAGCGGAACCTCTTCTTCGACGCCGCCGCGCGCACGCTCGCCGCCGCCACCGCCGCGCTCCGCGTCCGCCTCTACGGCCCCGACGACCGCGCCCCCGTCCGCGCCGTCCTCGCGCTCAAGCGCCGCCCGCGCCTCGACGCCGGGGTCAGCCGCGTCGAGGAGGTCGAGGAGCCCCTCGACCCCGCGCTCGCCCTCGCCTGCGCCGACGACCCCGCCCGCCTCGGCGCGGTCGACTCGGAGATCATCCGGCTCGTCGCCGCCGAGTACGGCGTGGGCGGGGACGCCGCGCCCTTCGTCTGCCTTGGCGGGTTCCGGAACACGCGCTCCGTCTTCGAGCACAAGGACGACAGCAAGGGGCTGGGGCTCGTGCTGGAGCTCGACGAGACACGGTTCGATTTCGGGACCAGTTATGAGCTCGAGTGTGAGACGGCGGAGCCTGACAAAGCCAAGGAGGTGCTCGAGCGGTTGCTCACCGACGCTGGAGTGCCGTATGAATACTCCCGAAGCAACAAATTTGGGTGCTTCATGGCAGGGAAGCTGCTTCCTTAGATCTGGTTTGTGCTCTTGGTATCACTACTTGGGTACAATTATGTTGGGATTGATATCGAACTTGTGTCCAAGAAAACTTTGGTTCAGCGAAACAAATATGGTTCCTTGATTTTGGGTCTACTTTAGCCTTGTGGAATTTCATTACAAGCCTGACAACAATAGATTCTATGCCGCAGAAATTGTGCTAGTTACTGTCTACTGACGTTTCAGTTACTAGTAACTTGGATAGCATTCTCTAGTGCTTAAGACCCTCTTTGTTTCGGCTGATGCCCTGTTGAAGAAAAGCTTCTGAATGAATTTAATTTATGTGACTCGCACCCTTCAACATATCACCCCTCAGAAGCTAGCAGAAGCACATTTAGACCCTCTTTTAGCTTCTAATAATATAAATATAGCAGAAACCGATTTCGCAAGAAGAATGTTTGGTTCAGCTTATAGATTGTGCAGAGGCAAAACCTACAATAGCTGAAACAGGTCGTAACACATAAAATATGTTCATGCTTGTATTATTCATGTGAAAACCCTTTGCCCTCTTATGGTTTTTTTCCCTCAAAATCCATATCATGTTCATTTTACATGGGAATCAAATGAATTATACAAACAGATCTCATTTGAAGCTCCATAACTGAATTGCGAATGTCCCATTCATTGACTTGATAAAGCTCTGTGTGTGCTTTCATTGTGCAACTGGTTCTACTTCACCGAAACATTTTTAGTGACCATGCTGCACCGCTTTGATCCCCACTTTTCAGTGTACTGCATTCTGTTTATGATCACTATAGACTGGTAACAGCTGATGAATTTTGTGGATGCAAATCCTGTTCTGTTATCAGTCGAATTCAAACATTTTTTTTTCGTAGCCTTGATCAGTTGGTTCTTTTGTTCTTATCAAGTTGTATCCTTGACTAACCACAATCACGGCAAGTGAAGTGAAGGCTACAGTTACTATATGATGTTACTGTAGGATTCTTTCTTTGCATTTATTCATGTGCTTGAAGAGAACAGAGTACTTGTATCCTATAGTAAATAGAGCATATGTCGCACCCTTCAAAGTTGCATCCCTCGAAGCTGGAAAAAGCACATTTAGACCTGCTTTTGGCTTCTCATACAAATTAGCAGCAGCCAATTTGGAAAGGAGACTGCTTGTTTTAACTTATAGCTTGGGCAGAAGCAAAGCCTACAAAAGCTAAAATAAATAGGGCCTAATAGATAAAATCTGGTCATGCTTGCATTATTTATGTGAAAGCACGTCCCTCTCGCACTTATATTTCCTTAATATCTATACTATGTTCAATTTGGATGGGAAATAAATGCTAGTTCATCAATTATAAAATCCACCAATATCCCAGTTCAAGCTCCATAGCTACATTGCAAATGTGTCATTCTGTCTGATAGTCCACAACTCGACATGTTAAAGCTCCGCGTCTGTCTTCACTGGGCAACTGGATCAACTTGACCATAACATTTTTATTGGCGGTGCTTGCACTTCTCCAACCGTCCCTTAATGTATATAGTGCCTTCTGTTTGTGACTAGTGGCTGTTGGCAGCCCATGATTTTCATGGATGCAAATCCTGCTGCATTATCTATCAACTTTAAACTGTGAAGCCTTCTGGGCTTATCGGGTTGCATCCTTGACTAACCTGTTAACTTGCCAGTCATGGTCATGTGAAGGCTACAAGTTACTGTAGGACGTTTTTCCTTTTCATTTATGCATATGCTCGAAGAGTACAGAGTACTTATCCTGTGAATTTAATATGTTATCTTGCAGTTTGTACTTGAAAGGTATGGTGGTGAAGCGCTAGTTCTGCCTAGGTCAGTGAACAAAATGTGTAACTTGAAACAATGTGTGAGGCGGTAGGGAATGCCAGTGTAGACGGTAGTAGAGTTTTGGAAATACTGAAAAGATGACAGTAGGAGGAGAGCAGAAGACTATCAGAAAGGGTGGAGTAAAGTTTGGATCTACAGAAAAGTGATAACCAAATTTAATTCTCATTCTACCATATACTTTAGATCATGATTTCGTTCTTCAGGGGATACTAAGCTAAAGTACATCTTGTGATTTGATCTCAGGTTTTCAGTACACGCTGCTCCTACAATACTTTTTTTTTTTTGAGACGCCTACATTAATATGTTAGGGTAGTAAGGTATGTTTGAATATACTGTTTGTGAATTTGATCTCTGATTTGGGGTGCACTGAGCTACTTGCCCTTGCATATCAAGACATCCACATAATTAGGTGGCAAATTAATGATAACATACTGGGCTACTGGTCCAAGCCTGATTACTCTGATTAAAATGATGTTAACTTATTACTCTAATGATTATAACTGACGTAAGCCTGCTGAGTGAATTTCTATGAGACGAGTGGTATTGACTAGAAATAGTCATTTGTGATGCATCATGTAAGTGGCAGGGTATTCTCCAATGATTTATTTTGACAAGGTAGCGACCTTCAAGGGGATTTTTTTTTTCATAAGCACCCAATTCAATTAAGTTCACACATGATTGTAGTTTCAATATCTTCTAAATGTCCATGTGTTTTCAGATTCCTCTCTGGTAGCTTAGATCAGACAATGTGGCTCTTATATATATTATTCAATACGGCTTATGATAGTCTATCATAACTGATACTTTTTGATAGGATTTAAGACGTTAGAACCTATAGGTTTTATTTTTCTCTATTTTGTTCATTGTGATGCAGTTAAGTTTTAATGGTGTTTATGATAGTATGTAAATTATGGTTGCATGATATCCGATTGCATAATAAATATGGTGTGGCGGAGCTTCTGAAGTAGTGAGGTCACGCAAAAGACATGTTTGATCAAAGCTATCATGGGGCATATAAAAGGGAGAATTTTTTATTTGGTCCTGTTAAAGTTGTTAAAGTTGATGGTTTCTTTTTTGGCTCAAACTGAAAAAAAAGTTACCTATATGACCTAAATTGCAATTTTGGTTCTTTTTTTAGCCCTTCCGTTAGTTTGGGGGTTTAATGGTGTTAAATGAGGGGTGAAATGACTTTTGTACCCCTGGAGTGAATTAAAATGTAAAATTCAATTTTAGATGTATTTATTTGTTCCAAAATTCAAGAATAATATAATTGATCAAGATTTCCTAACTATACAAAAATTTGGCACTATTTCGATATATTAAAGGAACCATCGATATGTTAAAGGAACCAAAATTCGACATTATTACGAATTTTTGTGTAGTTAGGAAATCTTGATCAGTTATATTATTCTTGAATTTTGGAACAAATAAATACCTCCGAAATTGAATTTTACATTTTAATTCACCCCAGGGTATAAAGTTCATTTCACGCCTCTTTTAACACTGTTAAGCCCTCAAACTAACGAAAGGGCCAAGAAAGGAACTAAAATTGTAATTTGAGTCATATAAGTAACCTTTTTTTTCAGTTTGGGTCAAGAAAATAACCAGCAACTTTAATAGGGTCAAATAAAGAATTCTCTCCATATAAAAACATATGAGCACTTATAGGGGTGACAAAACAAAATATTTTGTATGTGGTATATGAAAACCCTCTTTATATTTATAGTTTTTTTGTTTGTACCGTAGCAAGTCAAGTTATTAACGTTTATTGGACACATTCCATACCGCTTTTATTTGTCAATAAATGTGGAGAGCCACAAAATTCACTTATTACACGAGGGATTGAAAACCGCGCCGCTTAGTGCTGAGTTGGAAATGTGAAGTCGAGGCAGAGAAGATGTCTCCTAGCCACGTATATAGATGTTGGAAAAGTCTTATTTGAGAAACATGTTTAACAAGGTTGTTTTGCTCTCAATATTATTGTCCGAATCTTTTTCTCTGCAACGGATGTGCCACCCATAGATCCCTTCCATGGATAATGATTCACATATATTCCCCAGCTTTCTACATCGGCACCAGCAAGCACTTCCCCACCATGTCCCTTGCCATTTCTAAATTCTGACCAACCATTCCTTTCCAAGGCATATTCTTTCTTCCGAGCCATACGAATCCGGATGATTCTGACTAATCTTTTGCACATGCTTCGGTTATGATAAACAAAACTAATGTCGTGGTGGAAGTTACTCATTTTTTCGTGCGAAGTTACTGTTAATAAATCATTAAGCGTCTATTCGTTCTACAGTCCCAAGATAGAACAGGAAGCTTTTGATATCTATCGTATTCGTAACAATCTATCTCTCATATTATTACAATCCACAATCCATGAAACAACAACCTTTGAGCAGTTTTTACCGGAATGTCCCTCATGGTTTGATAGAAATACCCCATCTTATCCAAATTGAGATCATCTACCTTTGTAAATGGTTATCCATTCCACCCAACACATCTTCACACATTGCTTGCCATCTAAGTTCTTACGCCCCTAGTCTACCTTAAGGCTTTGTTTGGATCCACTTCCAAAACTTTTAGTTGGTTAATTTTAGTCAGTTTGGATCCAAATATAGCATCTTAAAAGTGACTAAACTTTTAGGCAGCCTACCTTCTAAACTTTTAACTCCTAGTCACCTCAATCCTCCTAAAAGTGACTAAACATATAAAAAAAGCAAAAAACACATAAACAAAGCAAGAAAAATTCAAAAACCAAAAACATTAGTCAGGGATCCAAACAAGCACATCCTAAAAATAGGGTGCTAAAAAATTAAATGGCTAATGTTTTAGTTGGCTAGAATTAGCCGTCTAGAGGATCCAAACAGGGCCTAAAACTTGTATCATCGCTCTAATCTTTGGTAAAATATAGGCTGCCTACCTTCTTTGACACAGGTTCAAACGGTATCCTTCCTCTATTTGATGAAACAAAAACAGTAAAAGAATATACTCCCTTTGTCCCAGTTATTTGTCATTTTTAGAGTGTTTTCAGGTGTATAGATTCATAGAATGTTCAATGAATCTGAACGAACAAGTTGTCCAGGTTCAGAGAATGTTCAATGAATCTGATATAGTGCCAGAATGACAAATATTTTGGGACAAATGGGGTATCATGATATGCGAAGTGGGGCTTTAGCAAAACATGATTCATTGAAGAGCCATATGCAAAGTGATGCGAGGTCACTGACACGTTGATCCTACTTTTATGTGGCTATGAAAGTCGTTATGTCAGCCCACGCATCAAGTCTTCTTCTGGTTCCTACTTCAAGATAGGGTGAACATCAGGGGCATGCAGAGCATGCTACAAAGGAGAAATATGTATCTGGAGTCATATGTTTTTGAGCGCAAATCTTACAAAGAGAGGAAAGCCTAATGCATATTTTCATAAGGTGCAATTTTGGCAAAACCTGTTGGACATCAATTGGCATGATAGCCCCACGTCATCTTCAGATTTTTCTCATTGATTAAAGTACTGAAGAGACAACTTGATGTCCTATTTTACATGGATACCATCATAGTTATGTGCTGAAGTATTTGGACCACAGGAAATGATTGGATTTTAAAAATATTGATCCAATAGTTCAAGGATGCCGAGACACGTTTTTCTGAGAGCTCAATATAATTATATATGGAGCTAAACATAAGCATTTGATCAGCTGAAACAATGGATTCACGACAATTTGTAAATTTTTTAGTTTTTTCTGTGTTCTTTTAGCCTTTTATTTTATCTAACTCATAACTTTAATTATCAATATATTAATCTGTCGGGGCTTGCCCCTCCAGTTTCTTAAAAATAGAACCATTTGCGACCAACCATGTACAACCATGTCATGTAGAATAAGAACGAACTGCACTTCCCTAACGTCCAAACAATTCGGTAATTTGCGACAATGTTGGCTCAGTCTTCGAAGATGCTCATAGGGGTAGGGTTTATATACGTGTGTTCATAGAGGTGAGTGTGTAGTATGCGTTGTAAGTGTTTGAGTTGTGCTGTGTAATCGGAAAAAAAAACTGTATGATCCAAATGAGACACCAAGAGTTGCGAATAATATATCAATCTCCCTTCTTTTTGTTTGAGGTCTGGAGGATATTTATGCCTAGAAAAATTCCAATATTAGTCTAATTATATATTCAGAGAATCTATTACAAATTTTGCACAACCAATGTCAAAGTACAATGCATCTATCCTATTGCAGGTCTTGCCTATATCTCTCCATTTCTCTGCTATTCGAAAATAGCTTGGCTAGACACCGGTAGGTTTGTTCTTCGATTTCCATCCTCCTTCATATAACATAACATGCTTCCTTCACGCACGATTGCTTTCATATCCATTCCTTGGGGTTGCTGATCGAAGGCATATAATTTGTGTTTCCTCTTGGACATTTCGCGAAAAGTCACTTTAGAATTTGGTTGATTTTCAAAAGCACTAAAAGCACATTACTGAAGGATAAAAGCTTTTTTATTTATTTTGGAAAACACATTGTGACATTGACTCATTTTATAAATGCAAGAAAAAAAAGTCTATCCTTATAAACAAGATCGTAAGATCGATGAAGTGATCATATGTGCTTCATGTCGCTTAGCATCGGAAAAACAATTAACTATAAATACGAAATACCCTGTTTAGTTAGAGGCTCTAACTGGATGGGCCGATTCCATAAAAAATTTACTCATTCTTTAATGCAGCTCGCCAGGGGTATTCGCATTTGGAGATTGTTACCGGAATCTCCCTCTCCGTGGAAAGGGATCTTCCATCGACTGATTCGCATCAAACGACCGGACCAACCGCTCATCTTCATTTTCACCCCATCTCGGATAAGTACGGATATAACTACTCTTCTTTTTCTCTCTTCAGTCGTACGCAAAACAAAGAAAGACCAGTATATTTGATCCTCACGGTAGCCACACAGGCAGTTCTCTGAATGAGTTAAAAAACTAAAGCTGAATGGTATTAACAGTATCTGTTGTCCGTGAAAGGGGTCTTGGCCTAGTGGTTAAGGCATCCGAGTAGCACCTTTGAGGTCCTGGGTTCGACTCCCGGTGGGAGCGAATTTTCTAGGATTTAACGGCATTTGTGCTTTCAGCGGTAGGCGACGTGGCCGTCGACAGCGAGGCGCCAGTGGTGACTTCGGGAATCTGGAGAATTTGCCGGCTCAGTCTTCGAAGATGCTCATAGGGGTAGGGTTTGCGTATGTGCGTTCATAGGGGTGAGTGTGCGTGCGTTGTGAGTGTCTGAGTTGTACTGTGTAATTTCTAAAAAAAAAAAAAAAACAGTATCTGTTGTCCGCTCTCTATGTCAGATAATTTCGCAAATGAGCTCATTCGAGTTCAGGAAATTTTGTTACATCCATTCGCGCATTAAGTCGTGTTTGATTGATTCGCAACACACTGGCTCATTTAAACTCGAATGAAACCTGAGTTCCAATCAAGGAATAATTACTACCGAAACTCTGGGAAAAGGAGCGATGATGGCTGGAGAACAGGGTACAGATTACAGGCACCGTAGCATAATCCTGGCATCTCCCGCGGAATCATCCCCTCCACGCGACGTCCTCGCCCTATGCCTGTCTGTCTCGCCACCAGTGTCCTCTGTGATCATTTTTTTTTCTTTGTGTTTTTGTGGAAATGCTCATGGTGGTTTTAGCTGCCGCACGGAGCTTTTGTAGCAGAGTCGCTTTGGTCTGTTGTGCCTCTCCTGGTCCTGGCAGCAAGAAACTCAGCTTTTTCATGTGCAGCACCCTCGTTGCTGTAATTGCAGATACATCCTCAGACGCTCAAATTCTTTTGAAAAATGAGAGTTTTTTTTTTTTTTTTGAATTGAAAAATGAGAGTTAGCGATGTGCAAGATGCAAACAGGAGAGTTAGGATGTCCCATGTCAGTCTAAAAGTCACACACCTCAAGTAGCGTGTGACAACTCTTGTTTGTGTAAAATGTCTCTCTTTGTTAAGTTACACACAAAGCAAGCTACCATGAAGTTCATTTCTAAACGAGCTACCTACACAATTGCACACGTAACCATGAGCATGATATCACCATCCTTTGTAATTAGCATGGATTTCTTTTTGAAGAATATGTCTTTCAATCCTAGTGTACACACTAGGACTGTTTCAACATTGGTTGATCTAAAAAACGACTCACCTAGCTTCTTCTGACGAGGCTGACCATTTTGTTTTTCTGAAAATGGAAGTTTCATGTGCGGTGAGGTCAATTTAATTTCTCACAAAAATGGTATGGAGGAACTGCTAAATTACAACCAGTAACATCATCATGTAACATCTTAAATCTAGTGCAATCTTGCGTGACATTGGAGAGGACGTCGGCAACTAGATGGAATATTACCCGTTTGATTCCAGGAGGGCTCGGCTTCGGCAGAGCAAGATGACGAGGTGCTCCAATGAAATGGCCCACCCCCCACGGCACTCGGCACTGACAATAAAGAGAGCTCCGTCCTCTCGTCCTTTCCTCGCCACCTTCTTCCCTTCCCTCTTCCTCCTCCGGCCTCCGCCCGGCCCTGCAACACCACGCGCGCCGCCATGGTGATCTCGGTCGCTTCTCCCCGGCGCTCCATACGCGACGCCGTGCTCGGCGGCGTGCTCGGCCAGCTGTACCAGCCACTCCGCTGCGCCTTCTACGACGGCGGCGGCGGCCTGCCCGTGGACGGCCTCGCCGCCGCGCTCTCGGAGGAGGCCGCCGTCACCCTCCCCGGCATCATTAAGGGGGCCAACAAGAAGAACGTGCTCATCCTCATGAGCGACACCGGCGGCGGCCACCGCGCCTCCGCCGAGGCCCTCCGCGACGCCTTCCGCCTCCAGTTCGGCGACGCGTACCAGGTCACGATATATAATGCCAAGAAAATTTTGATGACGATCGATCGAGCTCCTCTGAATGTTCGACCGATATATCGATTTTGCCGCTGACGGAACTGAATTCGACAGGTGTTCGTGAGGGATTTGGGGAAGGAGTACGGCGGCTGGCCGCTGAACGACATGGAGCGGTCGTACAAGTTCATGATCCGCCACGTGCGCCTCTGGAAGGTGGCGTTCCACGGCACCTCCCCTCGCTGGGTGCACGGCATGTACCTCGCCGCGCTCGCCTACTTCTACGCCAAGTACGATCATGCTTCAGCTTCAATTCATCAAAGTGAATCTCGATTCGGCAGCAGCAAGCAACATTGCCCGATCAGTTCTGAACTTTGTTGTTACTGATCGGTGTAGCGTTGAACTGTTGATTGGTCACAAGAGAGCTTATCAGTTCTGATATATGAGGAATGGATCATGCTTTGTTTCAGCGAGGTGGTGGCCGGGATCATGAAGTACAAGCCGGACATTATCATCAGCGTGCACCCGCTTATGCAGCACATCCCGCTGTGGGTGCTCAAGTGGCAGAGCCTGCAGCCCAAGGTGCCCTTCGTTACCGTCATCACCGACCTCAACACCTGCCACCCGACATGGTAACCATTGAATTGGATTGCTGTTCTTATGTTCGTTCGTCTGTGGTCTTGGCACTTGAATTAATCAATCTTGACATGCCGCTTATACTGGGTTAATAATCTGTTCAGGTTCCACCATGGCGTGACAAGGTGCTACTGCCCCTCGGCCGAGGTGGCCAAGAGGGCCCTGCTCCGGGGACTCGAGCCATCACAAGTCCGCGTGTTCGGATTGCCAATCAGGCCCTCCTTCTGCCGTGCCGTGCTCGACAAGGTCAGCGATTTTGGCTAACTTCCTCATTGTTGCATTGCTTCGAACGCCGGCTTAACTCTGCTTGGTCGTCCACAGAACGAGCTCAGGAAAGAACTTGACTTGGATCCTGAACTGCCTGCTGTTCTGCTGATGGGAGGAGGCGAGGGGATGGGTCCAGTCGAGGAGACCGCGACGGCCCTCGGCAAAGAGCTCTACGATTACCGGAGACGCCGGCCGATTGGGCAGATTGTGGTCGTGTGCGGCAGGAATCAGGTGCTGCAGTCCACCCTGCAGTCCCGGAGATGGAAGGTCCCTGTCAAGGTACCTTAGACAAATATGCCGAATCTGGGAGGACGATGCCTACCTAGATGCGCATTTCAGACGGGATATCTTTTGTACCCACAGTTGTTTCTGGTTGTCGCTGAAGTTTCGCACGGTTTGTTTTGTCTTCAGATCAGAGGGTTCGAAAAGCAGATGGAGATGTGGATGGGCGCTTGTGACTGCATCATCACAAAGGTTTGTTGGTGGTGCCTATCATGCTTATGCTTCTTATTAACTGTTAACTTCTGGCAGCGTTACTGTTTACTGATTGATACGTATGTCCTTGGCATATGCAGGCTGGTCCTGGTACCATTGCAGAGGCGTTGATAAGAGGACTTCCTATTATCCTCAACGACTTCATCCCTGGACAGGTTTGTGCTTGTCTCGGTATTGTGGCAATTTGAACCTTCTTCTGTCCCCTAACCTTGTTTACTGAACCTAACCAAAGCAACGTTTTCATCCTCTGCAGGAAGTTGGTAATGTGCCTTATGTCGTGGACAACGGTGCTGGTGTGTTCTCCAAGGACCCAAAAGAGGCTGCAAGACAGGTTGCCCGGTGGTTCAGTACAGATACGGATGAGCTCAAGAGATACTCCCGCAATGCGCTGAAGCTAGCACAACCAGAAGCGGTGTTTGACATCGTGAAGGACATCCACAAGCTCCAGCAGCAACCGGCTGCAGTGACCCGGATCCCCTGTTCCTTGACCTCATCCTTTTCATACCATATATGACCTCTGCATTACGAATACAAATACATAATTTCTGACTTGGATATGCCTTAAACTTTGATCTGCCTGCTGAAGACTCTGTATATATAGGATTGACATTCTTTAGCCTTGAAGTAGCTCCTCTGTCCAAATACAAATACGTAAACAGAATTCAAGTTCTCTTAGTTGCCTGAGTGTTGTAACAGCTGACTGATGAAGGATCTTGTGGGAGAGAAATTATTATGTGGCTGCTGTGGCCTTTAGTGATTTCAGTGATCTTTGTATAGGTCCCATGTACAGAAATAGTCTGTAACTGTATTGGATCATTGGTGTTGGATGTGTAGTATTATTAGTGTGCCGATGTGAAATATATTTGTCGTTGCTAACTATTGTTTGAAAAGAAGATATATATGGGGTTGTAAAATATAATATGTTTGTGGTGTAACTAAAGTCTGACTGCTTTGTGCTTTGTGCTTTGTACTCATTCAATTCAAGATAATGCTGCTACAAGATATGTTCGTTGAAATATAAGCATATTTTCTCATCTGCTTAGCCTCCTGTTGTACACCTGTTAGCTCAATGATCTCTATATTTGTTGTGTTCTCCAAACGAATGAACAGTGGAACTTCATGGAACCAAACTTCTTGAAATTTTCCATCGATGCCCATTTAAGAAAGCTATTTATTTCAAAACGTTTTATGGATGACATGTTCCATGAGTGTTCTGGAGAAATTATGACAAGTGGAAAAAGGTTCCTTGCAATGTTTTACAGTGGCATACCAACGAAAAGAATAAATGATGGATTCGGTTCATGTTTCAAGTATCGTATATAAGTTGTAATTATGAAACCAACCACTATATTTAAACCCTACCCGTCATTTTCACATAAATGTTATATTATGAGACAACTTTTAAAACTTTTGTCACCAATGTGTATAAAATTATTGACAATTTATGACAAGCAAAGTGGAATATTTTAAGTTTATCTATAATTTCTTGGTTATTTATAGTCAGAAAATGTAATTGTAGTAGATTTACACAAAGCTGTGAAAAAGATTAACAAAAGTCACTGTTTTACTCCTATGTGGAGAAAAATTACATTTTATTATTCAAATTTTACATAAATGCACTTTTATCAGCATTCCTGTTACAAGTGCGTGCGCGTCCTCCTGGGCTTGGCATCCACACGTAGACGGGCCCTAAAATAAGGAGAGGCTTATTTTCCCAATTAAGAAATAGTAACATTTCACTCTTTTAGTTGGTCCATCATCTACCGTTCTCGTGCTCCCTCAACTCCTCTAAAGATCGAGATGAATCCACGGCACACCCCAAATGAGGACGTTGACAAATGTTTTTTACTGCAGCGACTCATGGGAAATTCTGGCATCTGAATTTATCAAATTATACAGAAACAAAACATCACAAAAGGCCAGAAAACACCATACAAAACCCATCTCGTTAAGGGTATTATTTCCTATAATTGAACATATCTCACAACCGATGCTTCAAGGTAAGGAACTTAACTTTTCCTATTCACGACTCCAGAATTTTACATTGTTTATGCTACACACTTCATCTGCTGGCAGATGGATTCCAGGAGAAACTACGTTTTGTCCATTTTCTTCACGTGGCTGGCTATAAGAACTGTGTATTCGTGTGCTGAAACAACTAATGTACAGGCATTGAATCTCTGCAGTTTCATAAAATATCTGTACAGTGTTCACTCGCGGTCACGATCACGGTAGATTGGCTGTGGCGTCCACTTAAAGTGCACGTTCAGCTTCCCAGATTTAGCACCTTGCAACGTAAAGGTATCCTGGAACTCGCCTTCAAGTAAAACTCTTGTCAGCGTCAAGATGCACCTCCCTACGTAATCCTGCAACAAAAAGTAGGTAATGTTAGCACACGAGAATTACAGGACCAGATATTATTTCACAAAATAACAATGACAGAAAGACAGTTTCACATTCCGGGAATAAAGAGCACCACAGAGTTCCAGCTGAACTTAGCTGTCGTGATGAGAAATCACCAGCAATAAATTCTCCACTAGTATAATCAATCAAAATGCAGTGACTGGTCATTCTTGGCATATACGCAATAAAAATATTTCATTTATCAACCAAAGGATTTTTTTTTACTGAAACCACATAAACAGTAATAGGCATATCAAGTAGCCTCTTGTACAAGTATTCCATCAGTTCGATAATTCGAACAGCTATCTGGTTTCGTCTAGTGATTAATGCTTAATGATGAAAACAGCATGCAAGGATAAGAACTCACCTTCCCAAATGTATCATGATCCCATACTTCTACCATGAGCAAATCATGCAGCGCGTCTTCTACGACAAAATCAAATGTCTGGTTCCATATTGGATTTAGCGTGTCTGTCACAACCTGCAATAATATCAAGTCGGTGATGAAAAAGAAAATGGTCAAACAGAGCATATTCCCTCCATTTTTGTTTTGACGTCATTAGGCCATAAAAAATAGTACAAATCATGATGTCCCAACAATATAAAAACGATTAGAGTAAGACAGGGACAGATAATAACCCTTGTTTTCTTTTTCGTTTCACCCTTCTTTAAGTACAGGACGACAAATGGGTCAGCCTTGCCCCCGATGTCCATTGGTGGCAAGTCCTCTGCAGATATAACAGTTACAGAAAGAACTCCTCTCATGATAACATTTTTCCTCTGTTTAACATCATATCCATTAGACTCCGTCTTGAGCACCTTCTCCAAAGAAGTTAGTTGAACCTGATTAGCAAAAGGGTTGGAAACCCCTTCATGTTTAGCATAAGGGTAGTACAGGAGCTCCACGTGGACCTGAGGAACAAGCAAAATCATGAGTCATTACCATGATGCTCTAGTGGTTTTTACATCACATTGTAACTGCTGTTTGTTATTACCATGATGCTGTTTTAGTTTTTCTTTTCCAAATCTTATGGCAGTCAATTCTCTGCTCATTTTACTAATTGCTCTCCAGTAACATTATGCATAAAATGAACCAAATAGTAGATGAACTAATTTTAATATAGTTATACGCACAAAATTTTGACATAGTTAGCAATGCTCCACCTCTACTTCCGCAACATTTGTAGGAAAATCGCTAAATTTAGGCTTCTACAGTTTACAACAGATTTAGGGTAGAGCAGCGAAGCAGGACATCCAGGGTAACATAGGTGGTTGGAAGGCAATACGGCTGCAAGAGGGTTGACTCTGTACCCTCTCTAGTTAACATACAAATGGACTTAAAACTCACACTCTAGTTCATTTCGTGGATTGAGGGTTCCAAAGAGTACCTTGCGGTTCACCTGTTGCCACCCCTAAAAACTACACTGACAGGCTGGATCCACGAGTTAACATTGTGCAAGGTAGTAGCGAAAAGAGGAAGTAAGGTATAAACAATGAAAGGCATATCTGCTCAGAATATCCAAGGGCACAGGAATAAAGCAGATTCACGGTGGCAAGGCGCCGGCAGGAGCCTATCCTACTGTAATTACGTCAAAGTTTTGGAAAGGAAAGCTGATTGTCGAAATTAAAGTGGAAGGAGTGTTCTTTAGTCAGTTGTGATCTTTCCATGTATGTGGATACATTCACAATCACAACAAATAAATGCAACAAAATTACATTTCCTAAAAGAAACACAAAGTGCAGATGCTAACCTGACCACGGGGTTTCTTATCCCTTTGAACTTCCAAGTCCTTCACAAGATCCAACCATAAATCCTTCACTTTTCCTGGCTGTAGATCAGTTAAGCTAACTCGAGCACAGCCAATGATCTCTGATGCCTGGAGCCCTTCATCATCATAAACTTTAACTGTAAGATGCTGCGTAGAAATGTCCTCGACCTCAAACTCATAATGCTCATTCCAGATGGGGTTCAAATCATTGTTCTGCAGAAGAATAAAGTCAGGCTGCTATCCATCTGTCTCAAACAAGAGAATGCAACTTACTTACAATTGTCTTGCTTTTCTTTGTTTTCTCACGCAATGGACGTATGTATAGCACAGCAAAAGGGTCCGACTTTCCCACAAGGTCTTTATTCTTCAAGTCCCTAGCTTCCACAAGTTTAACTTCCAATACCCCAACAGGTTTGAGCTCCAGGTCACTAAAAGAGAAGGTATGTTCTCAATACTACTTGCAAAATAATATATCCTACCATATAATAAATAAAGTGAATTACCTATAATCTCCAGGTACAATGGGAACAATTATGCGATTCGGCCATGTCAGTGTATCCTCAATAGTATCACGAATAGTTCCCTGAATTACTTAACAAATTTAATTTATGAAGTGGTACATATTAGAAAGATAGCTGGTGATAAACGAAGAAAACCTCAATTGCATCAGAAATTCCTGGAATTGCAGTCATTTCGCCGCCAATGACCTTGAGGGTAAAATCAACCTTGCTCTGCAATCAATATAATGACTATCATGCCTTCTTCCAAGATCATTTATAAAATAGTTACAGCTGACATAAACTGAGATACCTTCTCCCTAAGAGAACAACAGACAGCTCCAAAACAAGGTAACTCGGCCACCAGGGGTTTGAATACAAGCCGGAACACTCCTGTGAAGGAGATATTTTTCACCTGAACACACAAAGGGTAATTACAAACACATTAGTAGATTGCACATGGTAAGGTTAATCATAGTGTTTACTCAACATCAAGCAAAGTTCAATTTTGATATTTCAGACAACTGCAACAACATTTTTCTTTCCATGATACACATATGGACATGTAGATCCATTATAGCATCAAAGTATATACCTTTTTTTTTTGACGTGGAGATCAAGTATGTACTTATTTATTTAAATCACTGTTTCATACTTTTTGAAGAAAATTGTGGTCTGTGGCCAAATATTGAAACTAGCGTGCAAAGATGAAAATCTCTGTGATCCAGCAGCTGCTTCCATGCTTATCGATATTTCCAAACGAAAATAATAAATAGTATATGTTACATGATACTAGGGAGTTTTAACACTCTGCTCGCTGTTTTGTGTTTTGAATAAGCACCTCAAACAAAAAAGACATAACTTTGGACACTGCAAACCATGATACACCTTCTTTTCAATGCTACGCATAGATCCGATCCCCTTGGGTGGGGTTTTGTTGTTGTTGGGTGTGGGGTTAACAGCATAATGCAGTTATTGTGAATACAAATGCTATCCTTCATGAGATGCCATAAGATTTTGTTTCTTTCTTCCTTAAAAAGAAAGTTCATAAATTCCTTGAGCTGCACTGTTGATTGCACACCACTCTGTTACCAAGTTACCAAGCTTCGCCATAACCTCATCCCAAACTGACGACAATTGCAACCTGAAGCCTGTGTTCCCTATCTCTTCCATCCTTGCACCATACATTGTTGCGATAGGAACAAGTCCCCAGAAGGAGTATATTCTTGGCAATCATCAGCATGTTTCAAGGCAACATAAAAGCACAGAAAATGTATGGCCACTGAGATTGCTTCATCAGAGGAATATATGGGGAGTCAGAGAGTGGCAGGTATGCTGAGGGAAGAAAGAAGATCAACTGGAGATGGAACATGTTGTGCAGTCTTTTTGAGGGAAATTATAAAAGAATGCATAGGGCTAGATGAGCAAAAGAACGGACAGAAGCTTATGAAGGAGTCTGCAGGAGCTGTCCAAGATGCAGAACTCCAGAAGGGACATAATTAAAAAGGAATCCAGGAAGAGTAGCAAAGAGTAGAGTCTGCTTCATGTTTTAGGGTGATCCTTACTTTGATTATAACTCGGGATCAACGAAGGGGAGCATATAAAAGACTTGACTACTTGGTACATAACTTTTTATAATTAAATATTGCTTGACTACTCAATGTTTTGTTATTGACCCCTCTAAGTTCTTCAACTACATCTGCTAACTTATGATGGCCGATCAAGCCACCATGACTCCAGCCACGGCCTTGGCCACTCAGAAACTACCTCGTAATATGTCCAAGCAACCTAGGACACAAGCTGGAGCGTAGCAGAGTCAGAGAAGGGTGCGAATCAAAAAGGTTTTCTATGGTTTGTGTGATGTGAATGCATTGGACTAAGATAACATGGCAGTTGCCAGAAAGAGAATGATTTGGCAATTAAGACATGGCAGAGAAAGAGCACTGCTGAACACTAGCAACAAACGCACACAGAAGCACCTTGGTTCACTTCTCTAATTATCACTTGACTTCCGAACAAAATAAATAAGAACATTGAATTACTTCATATTAAAAGTATAGTGCTGTAATTCTCATGTTACAGATATAAATTTCTCATATATTTGTAGTTGAAAGAAAGGTACAGGATACCAAGCAACAATGGGCCAAAGGAGTATGCACAAAGGTATCTTTGAGGTGCAATCTACAATGGCATGCAATCATCATGAATACATAATGTCACATTAACCATAAAGCATGATATCTTTGAAGTGCAATCTGAATTAGTGACTATGTGATCAAGTAAATTTGTGTTACTGCAAAAGAAAAAGAATAATATATAGAACAGAAAAGTTTTTGTGTACGTCCCAAATAAGCAAAGAGAATAAACAGAAGAAAAAAAAAACAAAGGGGGACGATTTCAAGTCATATTTTGAACCCTCATCCGTTTCAATGCAGAACAATTGTAACTTACCTGTACAGGAAGTGAGATACCAAGTGTTGTTTGGATATCAAGTACAATGTTGGGATTGCCATCCCACTGCATCTCAAGCTCCATGGTGACGGAAGAATTATCACTCTCCAGGATTTCAACTCCTGAAAAGGTCAAATTTTACTAGTCAACAAATAAGATATCTTCTGCTGCCTGAAAAAATAGTTTCATAGTCTACTCATCAACAAAGGCCCTGACTGACCAGCAGAATCAGTTATACACACGACAGCCATCAATATATTCAAAGAAAAATAGTTATTCTATCAACTTTACAAATATAGTTCTTAAGGTGAAAAGGTGAGCTGCAGCAGCCCACTACCTTATGGCGTAGGTGATTAAGGCGAGATGAATGCCACACTCACATATTCCCTCCGATCCAAAATACAAGTCATTTTTGGATTCTCGTTGGTCATACTTTTTGTAACGTCAACCATCAATCATTGTATGCCTATTTATGCAGATTTACAATGTGAGATCAATGTTATTGGATTCATATACATCAAGTACTTTTATTTTGCACGTGAGGAATCAAGAAGATCTTTCATAATATGAAGATTACTTTTTTCCTTAGAAAATATACGGTCCATTTTTCTTGAAACATAATACACTGACTTCTAGACAAAGTGTGACCTTGAAGACCGTGTCATTAACCAAAATGACTTATTTTGAATCAGAGGGTGTATAGTAGAGAAAAAAGGGAAATAGGAGCATCAATGGCCACAACACAATAAGCAGTCAGCCCACTAGCCTGAAAAGGGAGCAACTAGCGACAAGCCCCACTATTCCAAGGCGACGCATGGGCCCTGAATCATCCCCTTCCTATCTAGATTGCCACCATCATATTTGAGCAGGGGCACCATGCCAGAGCCGTGGCGATGGCGATGGCCTTGGGAGAACTATGCCGCATGCTGGATTCTTAGCCCCACTTATCTCCTCCATGCTGGGACTTAGCAACAACTTCCCCCATTCTTAAGCATCATGATATTTGTTAAGAATGTTGCCATCATGTGTACTACCTCCGTTCCAAATTACTTGTCATTCTGGCTATGAGTCTGGACAAGTGTCCAGATTCATGGCCTAACTGGAAACCGAGGTAGCAAGTGAATTCATTAAAAAAATGATGCAAGTGCAAATATTAAGAGGTTGCAATATAGATAACAATTGATAAAGACATATCAGAAAAAGAGAATGTTCTCATTCTGATCCAACACCTGGCCGACGTCTGTTCTTATGCATATAATTTATCATAGTTTATGACCCCAAACATTGTGAGGACTCAAGTAATAAATGAATTCCTCAATATAAAGGAGTCCGGGACATTTTATTATTTTCACAATCCATTTAAACTAAAGACTAAGAAGGTGAATACATGTGCCCAGGGTCGTCTACAAGAATTTGAGGCCCCGGTGCAAAAATGTAAAATGTAGCCCTCATCAGGCACCAAACATTAGCATCCAAGTTTGATTTTCAGAGTTAAATTGAGACTCTTTCACGACAAATCTAGACACTCTTTCGAGGTTGAGCTATCTAGTCTTTGTTTCTTCTTAGGCCTTTCAAACCCAGAATCATAGTCATACTTCCTATTTCTAGAAGACTTCAAGGATTGAGGCCTGTTTGATAAACAAGCAGTCTCCTAAAAAATGCACAGCCTTAGCCTTAGGGCTTAGATTCTTAGCACAACAAGATAAAAGGAAAACGGAAAGAAGATGGAATGCATCCGTGCGTGCGGGCATCGTCGATCGCGTAAGGGCGGAGAGTCGCCGAACCCTTGACCCGGCAATCACAACTGGGTGTTCCTACTGCCAGCGATGCTGTGGTGTTCGCAGAACGCGACTGGACGGAGATAAACAGCCGTGTGGCTTCCGGCAGAAGACTTGAATCAGTAGGACTCAAGGCCTCAGCAGAAGACTTGAATCAGTAGGACTCAAGGCCTCATGTATTGGCCTTCCATATTTTCCTCAAGCAAGATTAGGAATTTGGGACCCCAACATTTTGGGGGACTCTGTGCCGTCGACCACCCTGCCCCTGCTGGTCGATGGGCCTGATGTGCGCAAAAAGCATGAACTGTGTGATATTCTTACTAGGTAACTCTTGTTATCAATACCAATGCTGGAGGGTTGAAAGCACCGATCAAGCAGTGGATCCTCTCCAGTGGAATAACTCAATGGAAAAACAGAATAGATGGGCGTCTTCTTGACAGTAACAAATCAATTTTGTGCTCATTGACGATGGGAAGCAAATGTACATCAAATCTACGACAATGTATATCAAATGACCGGCTGACAGAAGGTGTACGTAGAGAAGAACCCGAGAAGGATCAATCCAACAAATATACGACCTCACATTCGATCAAGCAAGCCTAGCACAAAAACTTAGGTACCTTGGCGTTTGTTTATAGTGAGAGCAAATCTTGTTTCTACCGAAAGAGGGGAGTGCAAGTTCCTATCAATGGAAATGTTATTTCAAACAAAGACAAATTATGTGTCAAACAAAGGTTTGATTAATAACTTAAGGATAGAAAAACATAAATTACGCTAACATTACGGGATTGTTTGTTTGAGACACTGAGAAAGCTGCCTGGGCCAGGCAGCAATCTCAGGCGTCCAATTTACTCAGCCTGAGGCTGATGTTGTTTCCTGGGCCAGGCAGCTTCGGCCAGGACTCCAACCAAACAACCCCTACATTTGTTTGTTACTTTAGTTGAAAATCGAAATGAGATGCTAGCATAGAGTTGGAAAGAAAAAAATTGTGGAAACATTAAATTTGTTTGTGACTTAAGTTGAAGGATCCAAACAAGATGTGTAAACCATACCTGCCAGCTTATTACTATGTTCAACACAAGTTCTCTCTTTTTCCAATTAAGAATAAAAAATGAACTACACGTGCAGGGAAGCATCTGTGGAATCAATGTACTTGAACAGGATGAGGCATGTAACCTTCACCATTGAATGAACCTTCACTGAATCCACCATTTCAAGTGTTTGGGTACATTTTTGTATGAAACATTTACTCACTGAATGAAACCAAAAGGATCACAAAATAAAGCCTAAGATAGTAGATAGGTGATTTGCTCATGTTCTATTTGGAGTCCCTTGCTGTACGTAGTAGGTAAGGTAAGAATATATGGTAAAGAATAAAGAAGATTGGTCTGAAAATACAAGCACTACCAGGATATTAAAAGGAAGGTCATTGATCAAACAAATAAACCAGTGGAAATAGCCAAAGTTCTGTAAAGAGGACATACCTGTAAACTGAGGGGCAACAGTGCCAAGTGTCAACTTAGAGAAATGGAGGGATGCCAAGATGAATGATTTGTACTGCTCAAAAATAGGCTCTACGGAAGTTTTAATCAGCTCTGATGCAGCCTACAAAAATCATATTTGTCTCCCTAAGTGCTATCCATATCATTCAAGAGGAACAGTATGGGAATTCAATATGAACATCAAAGGAATCAAATACTGTGATAATCCGGGAATTGTTAGTACCTCATTCACAAATGGCCAGATTTTTACCAATTCATGATTCAACCATTTAAGCTGTACAAATTAAAAAGCCAGATATATCAGTACAAACAGTGCTGGACAACATAAAGATGAGTGGTAAGTATAGGTAAAAACTCAACTTTTGCTTTTGTGTAAATGAAACCCATGACGGATATAACTCAGGAGGAATGAGATTCTTCAAATCCTGTACAGTCAACTTCGAGAAAGATGAAACAGTAGCAGCCTGCAGGGGAACATTAATTCAGGCATAAGAGGTAGATGAAACGTCATGGCAGAGAAGTCAATCTTTAGTTGCTTATATTTGCCCTGGTGCTTGCTCACAATACAGCAGGGGCTGAATGGAAGTTATAACTAGTTCTTAATAATTGAAGGAGTTTTTATCAATATTAAATTTAAGTCATGAGAGTATAAAATAGACAAAAATATATATATCAAGATATATTCAAGCAATTTACTACAAACAATTAGCATGATGTATTTCATTGTGGGTGTTCAAAAATTCAGGCAAGCATGAAGCCACTAAGAGGTTTGAGGCTTTAGCTTTCGTGTATTAGTCAAAGAATCATCTATGACAGATCTATCATAAGGTCCCCAAGGTATAGTTGATAATTTTCTACCACTATATCTTGATAAGAGTTATAATATGGATGTATATTCTCGATACTAATAGTACTATTTAATGTTACTAATTGTAGGGACTTATTTTGCTGATTAAGGGTGATTAAGCTTAAATGATCCACCGGCATAAATTCCAGGACAGCTTAGATTGGGAATTGCATGGAGTATATGTTGATCATAGATAGCATCCTAGATACTGGTAATGTATATCAATTAATGCACACAAGAACTTGGCAATAGGAAAAAACTTAATTTATATTTTTTTATAAACTTAGGAACCGCTATATTCAGAATCCATGAGCTATGATCCAAATGTCATTTGCATTATGTAGTTACAGCACTTAAAATAACGTTAGCACCTCCAGCCAACCCAGATGTCTCAATAACGTTGCACTTAGCTAGGTTCATAAAATTGACAAGGCAGTGAACATGACCACAAGCAACAACACTGACAAAACCTTGCACAGGGAATTTGAAATCTTTTAGTTTAGGCCATCAAATCAGATTCAGGGTATTAACCGTTCACATTGGCCATATTTAAACTATCAAATCTCAATTATTTTTGTTTCTCTGTTTAGAGAATATGATTTAGGAAGCTGCATAACAGACAAAAGGAACAAATTATACTATCTCATCTCATAGTTACTCACATGAATTTCATCTTAAGGAGAAAAACGAGTCGTATATTAATTTCTTCAACAGAATTCTATCAGTTTCCACTCGTCTGCAATTTTGCAAATATGCAGACCCATGCCATCCCGGAACAAAGTTTTTTTTTTCTTCTCAAAATCAAAGTTGTTCCACATGCATGCTACATCCTATCACACCATGCCTAATCAGGACGTGTAACATATTGCAGATAAAATCAAGTGCAGGATCCAAAAACAAAGTGCATTCACTTTTCTCCACCCGGTAAAAACCAAAGCATATTTCAAGGAAGGGAAAATAATCCAGAACGAAATTCACAGAATACTCCCCACGCTTACACTTGCCAACTGACTGCAATTAATTACCAAAACAGAGTGAGAGCCACGCAGAGCCGAAGCGACAATAACTATCAAAAACACCACTATGGGGTGCAGCTCAAGATGCCAATAAAGACCACTCCCCCCAAAGAGCAGCTGTTTCTTCAACCACGCCCGTAAATTTCATAAATCGTATCCCAATTGCGAAGCGACAAGCAATTAAGGTCTTATCAATCATACGGCACGCGTAAATGCAGCAGAGAGACTTCCACACAGCTCCATAACTCGCACACCTCGCTTCCCAGAAAGCCACGCCCCCATTCCAGTCCGCAATCCGCGGCGTGTGCTAGGCTCTGAAGCTAGCAGCTCCTCCTCACCCCGAGAGAGCACCTTCCCGAATCACGGAAGCGCGCACGCACCACCGAACGAACCAAACATCCACCAAATCGAATTGAACCAAACTAGTACACCCAGCGAGCAATCAGAGTGAAATTGGGGGCCCGTCGATCGGCGGCAGGCACGTACCAGCTCGCGGCGCTGCTCGGCGCGCGCGTTCTCGAGGCGCGCAAAGAGCATAACGACGCCCACCCCGAGGACCAGCCCCAGGGCGGCGCCGAACAGGAACGCCATGGCGCGGCGCACTCCCCCACTCCTCCTCGCCGGACGGCGGTGCGCGGCGCGGGGCGGAAAGGGTTGGGCCCGCCTGCGTGATGCGGAGAAGGTGCGCGAAAAGATGGGAGGGAGGCGAGGCGAACGGTGGTGGCCTTTGTGATGGTGGTGGCCGGCCTCGCCCTGGCTCGTGGTCTCCCTTTGCCGCTTTGGGTGGTTTCCTGATTTGTTATTTGCCATGTGCTTTGCGTAAGGATGGGTCGTGTCGGCGAAGCCTAGGGCCCGCGTGTCATTGGCTAGAAACGGATAGAACTCGCGTGCTAGCAGGTGGGGCCGTATAGGGATTTGCGTTAAATATTAATTATCTGGGTTCGTTGCTTGGGGCCTGGGAGTGGAGAGCACGGTAGAATCGACACGACTGGTGGCACCGTGGGAGAGCAGGGGTCATCCTATCTTTACTCGTGTCACTCGGGTAGGAGGGCCACGTGCGTCCGACCGAGATTGGAATCGGGAGTATTGTCTCCTAGTCAGCGCGGGTGAAAGAAAACAAAAAATGCCGTTAGAAATGTGTGAGAGAAAAAATGGTACCGGTGGTTTCTTTGTTGCCAGGAATATCCGATTTTTCTCTATTGTTAGGGATATATCATACTGTACATATTTAATAGATCTTATCTATGTAATTTCTTATCAGATGACAACAAATTAAGCAATTAAACAAAGACGTTTGGGTCCATGCCACAGTTTGTCTAGCTAAAAGTTGACGCCGCAAATAGTAAAGCTAATGTTGTCGATTTTCGGCGCCACGGCCGCGGCGTCACTATAAAAGCAGTGTGGTAAAGCTTGGTTGGCAACCAAACAGACTCTAAAACGGTATCTTGTGGAACAAATATCTCCAATATCAACGAAGACTCAGCTCCCTCAAGTGGGTTTTGAGTTCTTGCCTAATCTATCTGTCACAAATGCTAACCACTGATATTAAAGACTTACGTTGTACAAGCATAAACATTCCTCCTCGGATAGAATAATGTCCAAGATAAAATGCTTGGTTTTAGAGAAAAAAAATATAAGAACCCACTTGCATCTTAAAAGTGTTTTCCTATAAACACAACCAAGAATTTAACACTTGCAAAATTAGTTTTTGGCAAAAGAAAAAGAGATTTAATTAGTTTTAATATATCGACTAGACAGCTGGAGCGACCAACATATAACTCGTTTAAATTTGCCTCCAACTGCTCCAAACACTACTTCACCATACTATAATTACTATTTAAGTTTGTTTTGCATCACCTAATTGTCCTTGTTATATCCCCAACGCCATGAAAACATAGTCACGCCATGAGAAAAGGGGTGAGAAAAAGGAGTAGTGCTATACATCCGACTCCAGTCCGACCACAGCATCTGGACGGCTATATGCATAGCACATGGAGTTGCACACATCAAGCAACGGTGATTACATGCCGGTCGGACCGGAGTCGCACACTCCAGTCGGACGGACAGCATTTCCGGAGAAAATGCTTAGGGACTATGATTTATGTTCGGGCAACATTAAAGGGTACGTAATTATTGAGGATCATTTCGAGATGTTTAGGGTTTAGGGAAACATAAAAAAATCATAAAAAAGCTGTAGAGGTGAGACTGAAACAAATGTTCTTGTAGATATGTCCACTTTACTCTCCGCAATGGTGGCTTGAGTCCATATATAATCCTTTGAACTTCTAGCACTTTACTTAACCCTGTGAACTCTCAAAACTGGTTTAGTATGCACCTTTAGCCACTAATCTAAACCACTTTTGTATGCACGGATAGTGGTGTTGCCGTGTGGCCTGCCACATCATCCTTCTTCTCCCCCTCTTTGCCATGTCACTTCTCCCCTTCTCTGCACGATCACCTTTCTTTTCCTTGACTCCTTCGGCAACTCCTCACTACCGCCACTCACCTGGCGACACTCCCTTGTCTTTCTCCTCCTCTCCCATGGCGACGCTCACTAGTTCTGGGGCCAAGAACCCTTAGGCCTCAATGACGGAGGCCACTCCGACCGTGGTTTGGCAAAGATGGGGAGAAGAAGGAGTGTCACATCAACCCACCCTTGTCTTTCTCCTCCTATCCCATGGCGACGCTCGCTAGTTCTGGGGCCAAGAACCATTGGGGCTCAATGAGGGAGGCCACTCCGACTGTGGTTTGGCAAAGATGGGGAGAAAAAGGGTGATGTTGGATGGAGATGAGAAAGAGAGAGAGAGAGAGAGAGGGAAGAAAAATAGTGACGTGTTAAAAATAGGAAGAAGAAAGTTGATATTCCACGTAGGAAAAGTGGTTTAGGTTTGAGGCTAATTAAAGGAGAAAAGTGAACTGGTTTTAAAAGTCGAGGGAGTTATGTAAAAATTTTAAAATTGTGTTTTTACCCTCACTTTGAACTTTAATTGTGATTTTACCTTCAGTTTTTCAACTTTGTGATTTTACCCCTGGTTGTTTAACATGAAGCCAGATCTTATCTTCAGTAGGGATAAAATCACAATTCTATTGCGATTTTACCTCCAGTTGGGTAAACTCTGGCTTCACGTTGAAAAACCAAGTGTAAAATCACAAAGTCAAAAAAATGATGGTAAAATCGGATATTAGAGTTCAGAGTTTAATAGTTCATGGGTTACATGAATTCAGTCCATAGTTGAGGGGAGTAAAGTATTTTTTTTTTCAAAAAAAAAGAATTCTATATTGTCGAATGCAACCGCAAAAATGTACTCTTGAAAGGTTACCAATTCTCCACCCTTTCAAGTTATCTAAATCTTCTAGCAACTTCTCCCGATATCGTTCAGTTCCATTTACACAGATGAATATGGAATTCATGGTTTTTTTCCATAAACTTCGAACGTTAGTTGTGCATAGATAGAGATTTGTGAAAAGAATCACAATTGCGGATATAAAATGTAAAGTGTACCTATTATTGCTAACATTTTTCCTACCATTATACATGTTTCGAACAATGCATGATGAATTAATGCCTGGCCCTAAAATGTATGAGTCCCAACTCCCAAGGAAACATTATAACTGTCCATTATGAAAATCATCCTGTCGCACCAAATTGTTCCAAGTGGATTAAAGTTTAAAACTATGCAGTAGTTCTTCCGATATTCTTTTGTTGACATGCGTAACTCTTGTTTCAGCTTCATATCGCACTTGAAATCACAAAAAAATCTGGCCATATCTTCAAACCAATATACTCTTTTCACACAATATGATCAGTGGTTTATAAAGCACTTATCTCTACCGTAAACTCCTCAAATCCCGGATTTGCAAACTCCCCATCAAGTTTTAATTTACCAAGCAATTCATCTAAAACTTAAAGGGACAGGGGGGCAGCGATGGCTTGCAGATCAGAAGGTTCAGGAGCGACGACACAATGCTGTGATGCCGCTGGAGAAGATCAGGATTTCACGGTTGGCTCAATCATTGGTGCGGCATGTTACATAGTGTGCTAGTTCCGGCCTATTATGCAAATTATGCACTAATGATGCGGCTCAGGTGGCTCGTTTAATAGTAATTTAGTCCTTTTTTTAGAACCGTGGGCATGATAGTGGCTTCATAGTGGGTAGGAAAGGTATTATTCTTTCCCAACGGGCCACAATTCTCGAATTCACATGCTTTGAGCGTAGAAGTAAGTGAAAATTTTAGATTTTTTTTTTTATTACACAATACAACTCAGATACTCACAACGCACGCACACTTACCCCTATGAACGCATATACGCAAACCCTACCCCTATGAGCATCTTCGAAGACTGAGCCGGTAAATTCTCCGGATTGACGAAGTCACCACTGACGCCTCGCTGTCGACGGCCACGTCGCCTACCACTGAAAGCACAAATACCGTTAAATCCTAGAAAATTCGCTCCCACCGGAAGTCGAACCCAGGACATCAAAGGTGCTACTCGGATGTCTTGACCACTAGGCCAAGATGTTGGAAATAAGAGCAATTTAGTGATGATAATTCTAATTCCAGTAAATAAGAGGAACAGCACAAGTACATATAATCTAGGCATGCAGATCATCACACGTGCAGCTATCTCAATTACATGTTCTAACAGATCATATCGGAATGAAAAGGAACAACCGCTAGCAGCAGTTACTAGGATCATTACAGCTAGAAACGCCCAACTATACGACCCATCCATCATGGAGTTGAGGAAACAACTTACAGGGAAGCGATCCGGCGACGGGCGATGTAGGCGATCGGTGACGGACGGCGTAGACGATCGGAGACGTGGACGAACAGCGAGCAGTCGTGACGGCGCTTCCCAAAAACCTGATACGGCCCCGTGCAAGGACACGAAGGGACGTAGGCTTCGGAGACCTGCTCTCCCGACGCCGGTAGCACGCCGGCGATGGGATGGGAAAGACGAGACGGCAGCGCAGTAGGGTTTGGTGAGAGGAGCAAAAAACTAGGTAATCGGGGACGACGTCTCGCCCCCATATATATACACACGGCTCACACACTTATGGTAATTAATCCGTAATTAGGAAACCGCGTTAATGACCATTAAGAGAGAATAATTGCTTACCATAAGTGGCCAGCGCAACCTTCTCTATGGGAAAAATAAAGAGGAGCAAAAGGAAACCGCAGGCCCGCCCGCACAAGGCTGGGATTTTGCCGGACCATTCACGCAGGTGTCGTGCGGCCGCGTCCATCGCCCCACCCCGCCCCGCGAGCGAGCGCGTGTGGTTTTCCTCTTCTTCTCTCCACTAGCTTCATCCAGGTGAAAGCAACTCTTGTATTTAGGTTGCCCTCCTTCCACTTAGAGTAGCAATGTGGGACTAAAGTCCTCCACCATGCTATATATGTGTGAGTGGGCCTTTGGAATTTATTGGGAATATCATTTGGGCTGCAGCCCAAATCTTCTAACACAAGACCCCTTTCACAATTTTAGATTATTTAGAGAGCGTGAGATATAAAGTTTGAAGTGGGGATGTTCTTTTTCCCATTACTCTAGTTTTGCATAATTTAGAAAAAAACAGTTAAGTTGAAAACTATTAGTTCAATATTTCTGCTGAGATTCTGAAGAGTTACAGTAAAATTTGAAGTGGGGCCAAAGCTGACAGTATGAATGGAAACTCTTTTTGTGAGAAACATACTCAAATTCACATTGAAAACAAATGGGTGTCTATCAACATAGAATCATTCTGGCCAGCTGGTAATCCGCTTTTTCAAGCTTACATTAGTACACAATGCTAAAAAGATTCTAACAAATGATATAATGAGGCAATATGTCAATAAATATTCTTTATAATTTCAAAAATAGAAGTGGCCTAATTTTATAAAGAATAAATACACATTTTATGATGTCAAATACAGAAAGGAGATATCTCCATTTTTTGGCGGTGTATTCTACAATTAATAAGTTGCCAGAATAAATATTTTCAAAGCGGACTACTTATATCCTTCTTAAAACTATGCAGAACAAACTTGCACGGCTAAATTAAAAAAAAACTCGACCTGCCGGGGGAAGACCGCCCCCGACGGCATTTGCTTAAGGAGAAGAGCCTCTCACGCAGGCCGAGAAAACCCCCAAACCCCCTCTCCGATCCTACACAGGGACTCAGCTGGCCGTTGTGAGCTCCGACGCGAGTCTTTACCATGTGCTTTGACCTGGGGAAGGCGAGTGGATTTTTTTTTACACTGCAGGTATTTCACTACAGTGCACACGCGGCACTGTAGCGAGCTACAGTACCGCGCGGGTGCCGCCGCTCGAACCCGGGCCGACAGGGGCAACGCCCCCGGAGCCAGAGGCTCTGGCCACTCGGGAAACCGAGCTTTGGCGCACGGCTAAATTACAATGTCATAGTGTGTTAAAAAATAGTTAATATGTTTTCCCCCCACTTTCCGCCATCATATTGGCCTGCCAAAAACCTAAATTACAATGGCTAGCATCTATATATCATGCTTAACAAAACCTGATAGCAAATCATATGGAACCAAATGATGGAACTGAATATATATATACATTCTGAGGTCAATAAATATTCTTTATAATTTCAAAAATAGAAGTGGCCTAATTTTATAAAGAATAAACACACATTTTATGATGTCAAATACAGAAAGGTATCTCAATTATCTGCCGCTCTTGATATCTCAATTATCTGGCGGTGTATTCTACAATTTATAATTGCCAGAACTTATATATCCTTCTTAAAGCTTTGCAGAACAAACTTGCACGGCTAAAGGAGAGTACGGTGTCTGGTTTATCCACCGTGACCACGACATATTTTGGACCACAATCCCCAACAAATGTTGTGTGTATATGCGAAAAATAAATACTCGGATCGTGCAATGTGTTGACGTGGATGCTAGCCATATATTATTGTACGCAATGTTTCCTTGTCTCGGTCCACACACCAGGCCCATACCTGCCTCGGCCTGTCTCCACATCATCACAAAATTCACAATTTAACCACCACCTCTGCTCAGTTCTACATTTGGTCCACCTCCTCTGCAGGCTGCCAGGCACCCTCTCCCATGGCGTCTCCACGAGAGGTCGCTCCCATGGAGGACGACGAGAACCGGCCGCCCCTTACCCGAGCTCTGCTCCACCGCAGCGCCACCAACAACACCTCCCAGGTGGCCATGGTCGGCTCCAATCCTTGCCCCATCGAGAGCCTCGACTACGAGTAAGCAATTAACCTCTGCTCCCGCCTATGTCCGTGATCCCAAGTTCCTCGTCTCAAGTGTTCTTGAGCTGCACCTCCCTGATTCAGTTGCCTTGCTGAAACTAGCTTGGATCGGATCGTCTCCTCTCAGCGATTCAGTTGTCTTCTCAAAAAGACGTCACGTTTGTCGAGTTGGAATGTCAATTCCGAGTTTGTTGGTCCAGTTGTCTTCTCAAGAACCTTATCATGTTTCTTCCGTTTTTTTCTTTGTTTGTGTTGTTCTGAGCCTGACGCTCGGGGTCCTTTTTCCGCTTGGCATTTGTCACGTTTGTTTTCGAGTTTTTGGCATTTGTCACCGGGCTTTTTGCTCGAATTGCCTCATCAAGATGCTTTTGAAGACACAGCTTCCTTATAGCTCTTTATCAATCTGTGGGTTGGCGTCTGCCAATGCTAACTAATTCCTGTTTGGTTTCGTTTCTCTGTACCCACAGGATGATCGAGAACGACCTGTTCGACCAGAACTGGAGGACGAGGGCCAAAGCCGACCAGGTGCGGTACGTTGTGCTCAAATGGACCTTCTGCTTCGCCATCGGGATCCTGACCGGCATCGTCGGCTTCGTCATCAACCTGGCCGTCGAGAACGTCGCCGGTTTCAAGCACGAGGCGGTCTCCGCCCTCATGGAGTCCAGCAGGTGCGCCCTTTTCGAACGCTGGCTTTTCTTTCCCTGGTAGTACTACTAAAAAAGGTGGATTCCGCTTTTTGATGAGACGCGACAAATGGTCCTCCAGTTTGTCTCTACTATGTCCACCTACATGCCTCATGTTTCAGATCAGATCGTAATTACTTTGCCAATCCCTGAACCAAATCTGCGAACGCATTAATTACTTGCTGTGACTGAACATGCTCAGTTGCCTGATTTTGGTAAAGTCATTCCGTGATCTGGTTTACCATTCCGGTTATTCACAGCTACTGGACAGCGTTCTGGTTGTTCGCCGGCACCAACCTGGTGCTCCTGCTGTTCGCGTCGTCGATCACGGCGTTCGTGTCGCCGGCCGCCGGCGGGTCGGGGATCCCGGAGGTGAAGGCCTACCTCAACGGCGTGGACGCGCCTAACATCTTCTCGCTCAGAACCCTCGCTGTCAAGGTGCGTTCCTATCCTCCAGGCTCCAGCTCACCACCTCAATCACATCTTGCACATGGCCCCATCCACGGCTGCCACTTGCACACCAGAATTATTCGCTTATGTATGTGCGAAGGACGGGATTAATCCCTGCAGTAGCAAGATCCGCAAGACAACAACGCAAAACAGAACAAATATCCACGGCGTAATCATAAATTATATACGTTACCGTAGAGAGTTTACTAAGTACTACCAGTTCATCGGGGAGCATGTTCTTTCTAGAAAATTATTATTCTTTTGTCATGATTGTTTAGTTGACATGGACACCACCAATTATTGAGGTCTTGGCCCTTTTAATTATCTTGTTTGGATCCATCGTCACGCATCAGTCTATTTTATCTACATTCATCTTATTGGCAAAGATAAAGTATAATACGATTCAATTATTGTCCTTAGAATATGTGGATGCTGGTCTCACTGAACGTGAAAATTAACAGATGAAATTTGGTTTGAATTTGGAGTGTGGCCATTGATTGATTGATTATTAATGGCCTTGGATAAGTACAACATAAGCCAAAACACAAAAATCTCATCCAAATTGCGGCAGTTAGGATACACATGGAGATCTATCGACAAAAGAGATCTCTTATCATTGTTAGGACAATATGATGGCACTACTAACCATCACTTGGGGTATACTCTCTTTGGTTTTAATTAATGATGTTAAGGTACCAACACTTGCCAATTGAGGTACTATTTTTTTTTTTGAGGAACCTTAGACTGACCGCAACAATGTTCTCTATTTTCCACCCTCTAAAGGAATATTCTCCACCTCCTCTAAAAGATTCAACCCTCCAAATTTTATTTTGCTGCAACAAGGACCTCTATTTCCTCCTCCACCGGCTGCAGATCCCCGCCACCCTCCGCGCGCCATGGCCGTCCTCTGCTCGCAGGCGAAGGCGCTTCTCCGCGTGCGCTACCTGCTGGGAAACCCGCCGGCGCTCGAGCCGCTGCGCCGGGCGCCGGACCCCTCCGCGCTGCCGCTGACGCCGTCGCTCGTTGGGGCTGGACGACGCGTGGGAGACTGGGAGGCACTCCAGTGGGTGGCGTCGCACGCCGCCGCCGCGACGACGAACAAGGACCGGGACCCCTGGCTCGTGGAGCACAGGGACCTGTCGCGCGTGTTCCTGGGCGGGGCGAGCGTCGGCGCCACCATCGCGCACAACAAGGCCGCCTGTGCCGGCGCCGTCGACGGCGCGCCGACGTTCGAGGGCCTGCTCGTGTGGTGCACCCGTTCTTCGCCGGGGAGGCGCGCATCAGCGGCGCGGAGCCGGAGGACAGGGCGAAGGCCGGCGCGTTCTTGATGTTCCGGTGCCCGGTATCGCCGTGGCCTCCTCTCTCTGTCGTCGGCGACCGCGAGCCCGACGCCGCGTCCTGGCGCGCCGCGCTGCCGGCCACCTTCTCCTCCGACGCGCTCGCTCTCGACGGAGTCCCTCCACCCGCGGACAATGTCGCGCGCGAGGCCGTGGATCCGCTAGGACTCGTGCTCCCGGAGGAAGCCGACGGCCTTGGCAAGGCCCGTGGACGCGAACAAGGTCAGCGTCACGCCCGCCGACTTGAGCGCGACGAGGTAATCGGCCATGACGTCGCCGAGGATCCAGCAGAGCTCCTCTGCCTCGTCGTCCTCCGAGGCGTCGCAGAGGAGTTGCATGACGTCCGCCTTCGCTTGTCGGAGCACCTCGTCGCCTGCGCGCTGGCCAGGCCCGAGCGCGATGATGGCGGCGTCGAACGTGGCGAAGAACCGCTTCCACCGGCGAAGGCGGCGAGGAGGGAGACCGCGCACTCACGGGGAGGCCGGGAGGAGGTCGCCGGAGTCGAGCAGGGAGCCCAGCGTGGCGAGGAGGGAAGTGAGCGGCGCGATGGGTGCAGGGGATTTGGCGGACGGGGAGGCGGGCCCCAGATTGAAAATGGAGGATTGTTTACCGGGTATTGTTGCAACGGCAGAGGATCAAATATCCTTTAAATTTAGAGGAGATGATGGTTTACCGTAGACTGTTGCGGTCAGTCTTAGGTACCAACTTTAGGTACTTCGCTTACAAGATATCAGTTTGGTATATCTTGGTGTCGTTTTCAGGACCTAAATTGTTCATCAAAATATTTTAAATTTTGTACCTAAAAATATGAAGAATTAACACACTTAGGTAAAGAGTAAAAATTATATAAAAATTACATATTTATGGAGTTGTATTACTAGACTACCGATTCAGTGTATTCTTTTATCACAAAACAATATATATTTAAAGAAATGTATCACGAACTGTAGATTTAGTGTATTTTACACATCCTAGATATGTTGTTCTTGTGATAAATTAGCTAAATAAACCTAGAGTTTTAAAAATATATTTCTCAGTGTATATATAGTTTTGCAATACACATAGACTCTAAAATTATTGTTTTGTGATGCAATTACGTAATACATAGGAGACAATAAATTTATTTTTGTGATAGCTTACTTTGTCAAAGCAACTTACTCCGGCCCTCTTTCTCAAAATAGTTGATGTTTTAGCTCTAGGCACATGAATCAAGGAGATGTGAAAAAGTTGAGTACACAAAAACGAGAAGGAGGGACATAGATAAAGATGTACTGAAAAGAGAGAAATGTGCCGGGAAGTGAGAATGACATTTATTTTGGGAAAACTAGAAATGGCCAGATAGTCAACTAATATGAGTTGGAGGGAGAGTATACTTTTATAAAATGTCTGTATATAGGTAAAACTTGACATTTCAGTAGGTTTAAATTTATATTCCCTCCACTGTTTTATATATGATGCCTATTATTATTTTTTGAACAAACCAGAATCATATTCAGACTTACCAAAATTGAACCGGATACAATGACGATTAAATCATGTCCAATTGGACGGACCCGGATAAAAAAAAAAGCATGTCAACAAGATTTTTTTTTTCGCTCTGTTTGTGGCAGCAATGATTTTGTCACATGGAAGCTCTATTTCACACCCTACTGATTTAAGTTACCAAGGAATGCTACAAAAAGTTTAGTTACTGCTCCTAGTTTTTTGGATAATAACAAAGTCGATATACATAAAGTTCTAGAATGTAGAAAAATAGTTAGCAGAATAAGAAACATATTCGCACAGTTACTGTAAATTTCTTTTACTGCCAACAACCAATAAGCATATTTAAACATTATTTTTTTTTAATGTGGTTCTGTACATGAATATAAATATTGGATGTAGTTTTAAGTTGCAATATAAGATCATCTCATCTCATTATGACATGAAAATCTCTCTCTCTTTTTTTAAGATATAATGGAAAATCTCTCTTTTCACAGTAGAGATTTGTACATTAGTTAAGCTAACGAGTTGGACATAGGAAAATCTGAACGAACATTTGTACGGAGTAGAAAAGGATACAGACACATAATCTCCATCTGAAACTGTGTGACACTATACTGCGCAGGTGATAGGGAACATTGCGGCGGTATCATCCTCCCTGCACGTCGGGAAAGCAGGACCCATGGTGCACACCGGAGCGTGCATAGCCGCCATCTTCGGGCAGGGAGGCTCAAGAAAGTACGGCCTCACCTGCCGCTGGCTGCGCTACTTCAAGAACGACCGCGACCGCCGTGACCTCGTGACCATTGGCGCCGGCGCCGGGATCGCCGCCGCCTTCCGCGCGCCGGTCGGCGGCGTGCTGTTCGCCCTCGAGTCCCTCTCGTCCTGGTAAAAAAAAAGAAGCTGGTTGAGGCTTCTAATTAATTACCCTACGCATCGTTCAATTTATACAACACGATCGATCGAGGCAGCCAGCTCACTCACTGATGGTTGAGGAATTCAATTTCAGGTGGCGGAGCGCGCTGATCTGGCGGTCGTTCTTCACGACGGCGGTGGTGGCGGTGGTGCTGCGGCTTTTCGTCGAGCTGTGCGGGAGCGGCAGATGCGGGTTGTTTGGCGAGGGCGGGCTGATCATGTACGACGTGAGCACGCTGTTTGAGGATCTCATGACCTACCACCTCAAGGACATCCCCACTGTCATCCTCATCGGCGTCATCGGCGCCCTGCTCGGCGGCCTCTACAACTTCCTCATGATGAAGGTCCTGCGGGTCTACAACATGATCAACGAGTAAGCTAGCGTGCATGATGAATTTGTTTTTCCCTCTTCAGTCTGCGCAATCTTATTGCTAATATATATATTTCCCAAAAAAAAAACTTGCAGAAGAGGACGGGCGCACAAGCTGCTGCTGGCAGCAACAGTATCCATCGTAACGTCTTGCTGCGTCTTCGGTTTGCCGTGGATGGCACCGTGCCGGCCGTGCCCGACAACCGGTCCGCCTTCGTCATCATCGCCTACATACGGAAGCTGCCACACGCTGAACCGTTTCCGGCGGTTCCACTGCCCTCCGGGCCACTACAACGACCTGGCGAGCCTGTTCCTGAACATCAACGACGACGCCATCCGCAACCTCTACTCCACGGGCACCAACGACGTGTACCACCCGCTCTCCATGCTCGCCTTCTTCCTCGCGTCGTACGCGCTGGGCGTGCTGAGCTACGGCGTGGTGGCGCCGTCGGGTCTCTTCGTCCCCATCATCCTCACAGGCGCAACGTACGGCCGCCTGGTCGCCATGCTCCTCGGCGGCCGCTCGGGCCTCGACCACGGCCTGGTGGCCATCCTGGGCTCCGCGTCCTTCCTCGGCGGCACGCTAAGGATGACAGTGTCCGTGTGCGTCATCGTGCTCGAGCTCACCAACAACCTGCTCCTCCTGCCGCTGGTGATGCTCGTCATGCTCATCTCCAAGACGGTCGCCGACTCCTTCAACGCCAGCATCTACGACATGATCCTCAAGTTCAAGGGCCTCCCTTACCTCGACGGCCACGCCGAGCCGTACATGCGCCAGCTGGCCGTCGGCGACGTGGTGGCCGGCCCGCTCCGGGGCTTCGCCGGCGTCGAGAAGGTCGGGAACGTCGTGCACGTGCTCCGGACCACGGGGCACAACGCGTTCCCCGTCGTCGACGAGCCGCCCTTCTCGACGCGGCCCGTGCTCTACGGCCTCGTGCTGCGGGCCCACCTGCTGGTGCTGCTCAAGAAGAAGGAGTTTTTGGCGAGTCCCGAGCGGTGGCCCAAGGACCGCGTGGACGCCAGGTTCCAGGCGGAGGACTTCGACAAGCGCGGCTCTGGGAAGCACGACGACATCGGCGCCGTCGACCTGTCGCCGGAGGAGATGGACATGTACGTCGACCTGCACCCCTTCACCAACACCTCGCCCTACACCGTCGTCGAGACCATGTCGCTCGCCAAGGCGCTCGTGCTCTTCCGGGAGGTCGGACTGCGACACCTCCTCGTCGTGCCCAAGGCCTGTGACGTAAGTCAATCAAGAAGATCCATTACCATTATCACTATTGTTTTTTTGGTTATTAGTTTCGACTCTTCGATAGCCAATCATTGACATGTTTGGCTAACTGCTTGCAGAGGTCGCCCGTGGTCGGCATCCTCACAAGGCACGACTTCATGCCGGAGCACATTCTTGGCCTGCACCCCGTCCTGCTGGCCAGTAGGTGGAAACGACTCCGATGGCACAAGGGTGCCGTGCCCAAGTACTTCCGCTCCCTCCTTACGTGGCTTGCCAACCGTACATGAAGGATCGAGATTCGTTGCTGCCCCCAACAAATGTCTTTTGGTTTTGGTTTTTCAATTTATATACAAGCCGTACGTGATCCCGCGTATTTGGCCGGGTAATATGTACAAAGCATTTTGTTTTATGGCTATTTTTCTAAACCAATAAAAACAGAAAAATCAATTTTATCCTGTCAGATTACACCCACATGTAGATCCATACTTAATCTAAATCAAACTCTTTAAAACCGTTCGGGGACAATTGAGAAGGGAACAAGGGGACCGGACAATCGTCACGGCACAGGAAAAAAAAAACGACATCCTCATCGCCCACCTCGGTACTTTCATGGTGACCAACACTAGACTTTTCTCCTAACCCCACCTCCCTTGACTACCGAGAGCAACGCGCCCTGATTGTTGCTTTTCTTCAACTTCTCCGCCCGACACCTCTAACAAAAGGGTTCGTTTTGCGTCGTTTCATGTACCCTTCACTCAGCTTCATTGTGTCCATTCTGTTGTCTTTCAACTTCTCCGGCACCTCATTGCGAAAGCATCCTTGAGCACGTCGCAGTGTAGATCACTCACGAACTCCATCATTTTCACAACGTTCTCGACGATAAGTGCTTTTCCAGAGCTCGTGCTAGCACAACAGCTCCAGTCTCCTGACACAGTATCTATCTGCCGCGGCGAGCAAACCACGCATCGTGACATGGTCGTCGTCTGTGGTGGGCAACGTGTCGGTGTAGATGTAGTCGAGAAGGGCCTTGAAGACCTGGGACTGCATGCCCTTAACCTCGATGGCCTTCTTCTTCCTTTGCTCTTATATTGGCCATGTCCCCGAACAGCCCTGCCCTAATTAAACACGGGCGACCGCATGCATGGCGAGCACAATCTTGTGGCCCTTCAAAAGCACTCCCTCGACGGAGTAGGTCACGTGGGTGCCTTCCTTTGCAGCGTAGATGCTGGCGAGCTGCTCCACCATGTTGGAAGGCGGCAGCGTCTCCAGCTGGTGCCATTTCGTCACCGGCAAGGGCGGCGGCGCGTCATCCGGAACCCCGGCTCCGGTGCGATCGTCCACGACCACCGTCCTCCTGACTGTTTTGGTGCGGCGTTGCGGAGTTGAACCGTGTCGATGGCGTCGTTTCCGTCAGCTCCCACACCGGACAGCTGCCCGAGGGGTCTAGGAGGCCGAAGCTGACCTGCGCCTTTGCAGTGGCAACCGGGGTATCGAGCTGCAGGAAAAAGCTTATCAAGAGCCCGTCGCCACATGCGTTGGGGTAGAAGCAGATGGTCCAGTCATAGCCGACGGCGAAGACAACGGACCAGCTGATGAAGGGCGCCACATGGAGGACCCCATTTGTTGGGGCATAGTCAGGGACATGGAGCATCTGACGGACCGTCACGGACGCCATGGATCGATAGAACAGACAGGGCGGGACTACATTATACCGTATAAAGACCATGCCTTATGTAGATGCATCAAGAAACGAAAATAAACACATAAACAGGCTCAATATAAATAAAAGAAGCACACCTTTTTTTATATGTTGATTATTTAGTACATCTATGTGAAATAATTTAATTTTGTGACTATTCATAATTTAAGTTATCAATTTTTTTTATTACATAATACAACTCAGACACTCATAACGCACGCACACTCACCTATGTGAACGCACATAAGCAAACCATATCCCTATGAGCATCTTCGAAGACTGAGCCGGCAAATCCTCGAGATTGACGAAGCCGTTAAATCCTAGAAAATTCGCTCCCACGGGGAGTCGAACCCAGGACCTCAAAGATGCTACTCGGGTGTCTTAACCACTAGGCCAAGACCCCTTTCACTGTCAATTTTTTTTTTGAATACCCATGTTCTAAATCCTGTGCCCGCCCAGTGTAGAGTCAAATGTGGCGGTGTGGGAGCGTAGTATGCTATGGCTGCTTTTATTTTGGGGAGCATAACGTATGTAGTACTGCTCATGTGACCGTATCCGATTCCGAACTGAGCTCCCGGTATGTGAATTGTGAACCATGGAGGGACTAGCGCCGACGTATGTTCGACTCGCGGACTCGCCTGACCTTGTGCCAATGGGATTATTGGAGGCGTGTTGAAACAGATCTCCCTGTGGTCCACTTGTCTGTCGGTTTACTGCGTAGCGTCGACGCCCTATTATCCCCAGTCGAAGGCAAAAACGAAACCTAAACCCTCCTCGCGCTGCCTCCGCTATAATCGCCGACGCCCTGATCTTCTCATCGGCAAAGCACCACACCGAACAAACAGCAAAGCGCAGCTCTCTGGCACTCCTTGCTGCCGCCGTGCGTCGCTCATCGTCGTCTCCGGCGGTCGGTTCTAGGCTCCGTTGTCAATTTCAGAAGGACGACGATCAGCTACACCAATGGAAGCGTCCCAGAGGCCAAGAACGAGGACGGAGTCCGAGTGCACCTCGAGAACGGCGCAGGCCACACACTCGTTCACAATCTCCAGATACAGCCTGCTGAAGCGCCTTGGACGGGGCCAGTTCATCAGGTCAGCCAACTTCACCGTCCGCGGATACGACTGGTGTATCCGCTACTACCCAAACGGTGATTCCGAGGAACACAAAGACCGCATATCAGCTTTCCTCGAGCTTCGGACCAAGGACACAGAGGTTAGGGCAATGTATGACTTGAGACTGGTCAACCAGGCCACGGGACTGTCGACCTCGGTTTTCTGCGATAAAACGGGGAAACTGTTCAAATCCAAAGCTTCAGAAAATCCGAGTTGGGGCCTTAGTCTCATGACTATAAGTGAATTAGAAGCATCACAATATCTACGGGGTGACTGCCTTGTGATCGAGTGTGACATCACTGTTATCTTGGGGGAGCCGGTGTTAGAGTCCAAAACATCGTGTGATATTCCAGTGCCTCCCTCAAACCTGACGGACAATCTTAGGAAATTACTAGAGGCAGGGGAGCGGACGGATGTGACATTTGAGGTTGAAGGGGAGGGTTTCCGTGCGCATAGGATTGTGCTCGCAATGCCGTCGCCAGTCTTTAATTTGAAGCGGAACTCTATGGACCGGTTGGGGAGAATAACAGGCAGCGCATAACAATCAAAGACATGCAACCTGCTATATTCAAGGCGTTGCTTCATTTCATGTACACGGATTCTTTGCCGAGCATGGATAGCCTTAGTGACGACGAGAACAAAGAAGCGATTAAGCATTTACTTGTGGCTGCAGACAGGTACGACATGGAAAGGATGAAGCTCATGTGCGAGAGTATCCTTGCTAGGAGCCTTGATGTTGATTGTGTGGCAGACACTTTAGCACTAGCTGATCAGTACCATTGCAACAAGCTTAAAGATGCTTGCATTGAATTTATCAACTCCTCGAATACTGTGGCGGATGTGCAGGCAAGCCGAGGGTATCCCCACCTCAAAAGGGCACACCCTTCTATCTTTGTGGAAATATGGGAGAGAGCAACCAAGTCTCGAAAAATATAGTACACTATGATCATCTTGGGTTATGTTTTGAATTGTTACTTTAGTGGATACATAGCCTTGTGATTAGGAAAAATAGGGTTTTTATTATTTGATACATAGCCTTCGATGTGGAAAGCTTGGTTTTCCACAAGTTAATTTCCCTAGATATTTTGGGGATCCTGAAATTTGTGAAACTTGTATACGGTCTGATGGTGTATCTCATGAAGTTACCTTTCATAAGGTGTACGGATGTGCTGTCTAATTGATTCAATTACTGTCATAGCTTACCTTTGTCCATCTCACCACACAAAATTAAGTTGTCAGGGTGCTAGTTCTTCGGGCTGATGTTGTTGAGACTTTTTTTTTAATTATTTTTTCAAGTAAACTAGCTAGGGACATTTGTAATTTGTGCAGAACACTTATGGTTACTACATTATTCTTTCTTAACATTTTCATTCTGTGCATGTGTATACAGTACAGGCTGCGGTATTGTTTGTTTGGAGTCTGGACTACAGTTATGTGGATGATAATTGATAATAATTTATTTTGTATCCATTCAGGCAACTTGTATGATACTGGGAATGTGTTGCGTACAATATATTGGTAAGGGGAATCTTGGTGGCTCTATCATACTGCAAAGATGACAAAGGTAGGGCAGATTTCATAGGGTAAAAAAAGTAGGACAGTAACCACTCAAGGGATTTATAGCAATTACGATATACAATGTCTCCGTATATGCGAGGAGAATATTGGACGACAACGTGGAACAGAGTATGCACGCAGCATGGACCACAACCTGGAACAGAGTATAGTTGTTGTAGAACAATGTACGTACGCAACGTGCCGGGCCTATTCTCTGGCTGGGCTTGGTACCAGGCCCGTAATATACTACCACGGAGAGTCAAAGTCGTCTCTTTTTTTTTCCCGGATACAAACCAAAAAAAAAAAAAAAGAGCAATACCCTAGACGAGTTTACTCGCCGCCTCCGTTCCCACGGCGCCCTTGATTCCTTGTCGACGAGCTCCAGCAATGGCAGCGTCCCTGAGGCCACGAGCGAGGACGGGATCGACGTCCATCCCTGAGGCATCGCGAGCCACGCACGTGTTCAAGGTCGCCGGCTACATGCTGCAAAAGGGCCTTGACCAGGGCGAGTTCGTCAGATCCGCCACGTTCTCCGTTGGTGGCTTCGACTGGTGCGTCCGCTACTACCCCCATGGCCACAAATGCGGCAGAGACCAGGTCTCCGTCTACCTCGAGCTGCACAGCAAGGACACCGTGGCGATGGCCATGTTTGACCTCCGGCTGCTCAACCAGGTGACAGGGCAGTCCACTTCCGTTTACTCCAAGACCGAAGCGGTACAATTCAGGTGTCCAGGTAGCGAGATGTATGGCGCTAGCAGGTTCAAGAAGAAGAGCGAGATCGAATGGTCGCTGTACCTGCGGGATGACTGCATCGTGATCGAGTGCGATGTCACTGTGATAATGGGGTCACGGTTGGAGGATAACGCGGTCGTCGACGTCGTCTCTGAACTTGAGGTTAAAGTGCCACCGCCAGACCTCTCACATGATCTTGCGAAATTGTTGGCCTCAGGGGACGGAGCGGACGTGACATTTGCGGTGAAAGGGGAGATCTTCCGTTGCCACAAGATTGTGCTCGCAATGCGGTCACCGGTCTTCAAGGCGGAGCTCTACGGGCTCGTGGGGGACAACGGGACAAATATCATAAGGATTGAAGATATGGAACCTGCTGCTTTCAAGGTCCTCCTTAACTTCATTTACACGGATTTGCTGCCTGCCATGGATGGTCTTGATACGGATGAGTACGAAGAGATGGTTAAACATTTACTTGAGGCGGCAGACAGGTATGGGATGGAACGTATGATGGCAACCACATTAGCAATAGCTGATCAACATCACTGCAGCAAGCTCAAGGACTCTTGCATTGAATTTATCAACCGTTTAGATAAAATAGATGATGTGGTGGCAAGCAAAGGGTATGACCTCCTCAAACGATCATGTCCTTCTATCTTTATGGACATTTGGGAGAAAACATCAAAGTCTCGTAAGATGTAGAATTACCATCACATGTTAGTGTCTCATCAGTAGTTGCTTTAGATAATGTATATCCTCATAATCTGATTGTAAGATGAAGCCAGATTGCCTCCTTCAGATTTCTTTTGCTAAGGTGCAAAATTATTTTAAAAGTATCTGCCTGATGTGTGATGGCTTACTATTAAAATTTGTGTATGCTCTTTCTTCCATTCGCAAAGAGCAAGTTATTGAATCAGTGATCATTGCTAGCATGAGTTGTGACTAAAACCAGCGTGGATTGCGACGCAACATGCAAACACCAATATTTGAGATGCCACCTTGCTACCAGGCCAAGAAGCTGATACAAGATGGTTGACACGGCTGCACTGCACTGATGACAAGTTCCTAGTAGTTTAACTGAAGTTTGAAACAGATCAAATCAAAGAAGTTTAAGCTCAACTTTATAAAAATTCAACTCAGATACATGTTTGTTGCGTCGCTAGTGCAGTATAGAGACATTTTCAGAAGATGTGTCCGAAGTGTCTTCGCACGGGCGGTATCAAGTGTCTGTAGAGATGAGTTCCAAAAACGTGTCTAGCATATATAATATGATTCATAGAGCAATGTTAGATACATATCTATAGAATTTTACATGGTTTTATGGTTACATTCATGCTATGTGTCTATTAATTTAACCATATTTGAAAATGTTGCTATTTAGAACATTGCCAAAAAAAAAACACCTATTTTGTACTCCTCATGTTATTAGCAAGGATTACTCACGCAATGTGCAAGAACTGAACCCGTGACCTCTTTGTTTCTTAGAAAATCACTTAACCAACTCGAGTGGCGTGGCCGGGGTGGCGGATTTTTGTCCGCCACTGCTAGTGTTTTTCACCCGCCATCTGTAGGGTCTAATTGTACTAGTCTATGCACTTACCAGTTACATTCATTAGGCTAAGCTGATCCCTTTCATTTCCCTGACTACTACTTAGGCCCTCTTTGGTATGGCTTCTCTAACGGCTTCTTCAGCAGCTTCACGTATTTTCCAACCAAAGGAGGTGCTTCTCCTTAAAAAAAGGAGGAAGCCGTATCCAAAAATAAGGTAAAGCATAAAGCCACAAAATGGTAGCTTCACCGCCTTCTTTTCCCTGACACACTCTCTTCTTTACAAATTTATCCCTAAAAATAAGGAGAAGCCGCAGAAGAAGCCGTTTTGCCAAACGTTTTAGGAAGCCGGCACAACCGTTTTTTCAAAGAAGCCACAACCACAGCTGAAGCCAGCACAGCCACAGCCTTACCAAAGAAGCCCTTATTTGTGATCAAAAGTACCATGGCCATCATTCATCACCCCTAAGTCTCGACATAGTTTATTCCCTTCGTTGCTTGAAGACTGTCCCTACGAAAATTACTTGCTTTTGATATGCCACAAAACGCTAAAAAAAAAAGGATTTCCTTGCCCCTCGCATTCAGCTCTCGTTTTTTTTCCTTTTTGAGATTCTCCCAGTCAGCTCTCGTGGATAGTGATGGCCGACGAGTCGTGGAACACATTGTGTTACTGGGCCATCTCTCACAATTACTGGGCCATCTCTCAGCTCACGTGGAACGCAGGGGTGGCCTTCGTGTCGTGATTAAGGGCCCACCCGTCTCTCTCATGATACCCTCATTGCCACCATCCCTAATTCCTTATCATCGCCATCGCCGCCGCCCTGATCACGGCCGCAATGTCCGCGGCAGACAAGAGGCCAGGGACGAGGACGGCGTCAACGTGCACGGCCGCAGAGACGGAGCGGGTCACGCATTCCTTCAAGATCGTCGGCAACAGCCTTCACAAGGGCTTCGGCGTCGGCAATTTTGTCGGCTCCGCCACCTTCGTTGCCGGCGGCTTCGAATGGCGCATCCTTTACTACCCTGACGGACACTCCGACGAGAACAAAGACTATGTCGCCGCCTTCCTCGAGCTCCGGACCAAAGACACCGAGGTGAACGTTCGCTACGACTTAAGGCTGGTCAACCCTACCACCGGGCTGTCATCGTCCGTCTGCTCTTATCATAAGGTGATGAACAGTGAATGCTCGGTCTGGGGGCGCAGAAGGTTCATGAAGAAGAGCGATCTTGAGGACCTAGGGTATCTCAAGGACGACTGCCTTGAGATCGAGTGTGATGTCACTATTATCCAGGAGAACGAGGTTGAAGTGCCCCCCTCGGGAGTTGTGGATGATCTTGGGAAATTGCTGGACTCGGAGGATGGGAAGGATGTGACGTTGAAGGTCAAAGAAGAGACTTTCCGCGCCCATAAAATTGTGCTTGCAATGAGGTCGCCTGTATTCAAGGCGGAGTTCTATGGACCAATGAGCGACAAGAGAAAGAGGAGCATAGTAGTTGAAGATATGCAGCCTCTCGTCTTCAAGGCATTGCTTCACTTTGTCTACAAGGATTCTCTGCCTGCCATGGATGATCTTGACGTACATGAGGATGAAGAAATGGTTAGGCATCTACTTGTGGCTGCGGATAGGTATGCCATGGAAAGATTGAAACTGATGTGCGAGAGCATCCTTTGCAAGAGGATCGATGTCGAGAACGTGGCGACTACTTTAGTTATAGCTGATCAGCATCACTGCAGCAAGCTCAAAGATGTTTGCATTCGGTTTATCAACTCCTCAAATAGAATGGATGATGTGGTGGCAAGCCAAGGGTATGAGAACCTCAAAAGAGCATGTCCTGCTCTCACTGTGGAAATATGGGAGAAATCAAAGTCTCGCAAGATTTAGTCTGCATCAGACATCCTAGGTTAAGTTCTGAATTTTCTGTTTAGTTAATGTTTTTCCTTCAGAATTCACAATTTATTTTCCAGAGATTATTATGGAAGGTTATATTTTACGAAAGAAACAAATTACGTCTTGTATGTCATGGTGGCTCACCACCATACTATATGCTGTGATCTATGCATGGTATCTCAATATAAAATATGTCTCTTGTCAGTTATGAAAGTAGAGAAGTGATTATTGTCTGTGAACTTATTCGAGAAAATTATCATCTGTGAACTATAGACAGATCATGGTCAGATTATTCAACTTACCAAGTGTACAACATTAGCAGAGCAAAAAATAATTCTAATCATGTTATATCAGATTTCGATGTTATCATATTGCTTATTTATGATACTTTTACTAGGAAAAACATACTTCTTTAACAATCTGAATAAACATACTTCTTTAAGAATGTTCACTATCACAAAAAGAGCCTGTAGCGACGGCAACTCAAATCTCTTAGCGACGAGCCAAAAAAAAACCGCCCCTACAGACCCATCAGAGGCAACGAGAAAACGGGCCGCCGCTACCGCACATTTGTAGCGACGGTCCACGAAGCAAACCGCCGCTACAAGCTCCTGGTTGCGGCGGACTACACCTCCAACCGCCGCTACAGCCCACCGCTCACTCAGCCCACGAGTTGACGCTACATATAAGATAACCAAACCCTAACTTATCCGCTCAGTCACCTCCCTCAATCCCTCAGCCGCCGCACGCAACACAAGCTCCTCTCCTCTATCCTCAGTGATTGGCGGATCTCGACGGCCGGGACGCGGATCCCGGCGGTGGCGCGGCTTGCTCTTCCTCTCCCAGCAGCGCGGCTTGGACGGCAGCGCGCGACCCCTCGTCAGCGGCGGCGCAGCCTCTCCAGTCTCCACCACGATGGTGCCATGCACGGCGCGGCAGCGGGCGGCCTGATCCAGCGCACGGCGCCCTCGTCGTCCGGCCGGCTTGTTCACCGAGGTCCTGCAGGCTCCCTCTCCGCCTCCCCTCTCCGCACGGCGTCGGGCATTGCGCCGGGTGCGGATCCGGCCGCCCTCGACGGCGCGACCAGGCTCCAGATGCGAATCCTGCCCCATGATGGCAGAGCCTGGTGTCAGCGACTGGCGGATCTCGACCCGGCGTGGAGTCCGGCATTCCTGTCCTCGACCGGAGATCCTGGCGGCTGCTCCTCGGTTGTTCAGATGTTGACGGTGAAGTAGAGGAACTGCTTGGATCCACTGCCGCGTGCAGGCTCACCACTACGACCTGCAACCCACTGCTGCAGCGCGTACCAAGCTCGTGAAGAAATCTGAGGTACAACTCTTCATCCCTCGTCCTGTTGTATTGTGGAAAAAATGTTAGTTCTATCCCGGGTTAGTTCTTTTTCCCCTTTTTCTCTTTGGTTCTTCGAGCCGCTAGTTGGTTTCCAGTAAGAATCAGAGTTCATTGCTCTGCGTGGCCTCCCTGATTTGTTGATGATCTCTTCAGGACAAAGCAGTTAACAGGCGAGGAACCACGGGCTTCTCTCAGTCATGGACAAGCACCCTGCAGAGCTCCAAAGTAACAAGTGAAGCCGATATCGTGTCCAAGTGCATCTCAGCTTCTTAGGTTCTGAAATGTTGTCCGATATGTGTATCATGAATCTGCTAAGGTTTTGAAATGCTGTATCATAAATTTGCTAAGGTTCTGAAATGATGTATCATGAATTTGCTAATGTTCTGAAATGCTGTTCGATATCTGAAATGCTGTATCATGATTTTGCTCAGGTTCTAAAATGGTTGCTTGATTGAAATCTGAGCTGGAGAGCTTGTCCAGCTTTTTTTTTTTGTTTGTGGGAATCAAGTGTAGCGACGGGCCACAAGGTCAACCGCCGCTACAAGTATCTCTGTGGCGGCGGGTCTGGGTGCCCGCAGCTACAAAACAGGATTTGTAGCTACGGAAGCTCAGCGGCGGGTGGGCGAGTCCGCCCTTACAAGCCGTTTTGAGCCGCCTCTACAGCCCATTTTTCTTATAGTGGTTGCAGCAACATTAGCTTTTGCTGACCAGCAAAATTGTAGAAAACTAAAGGATACACATGCATGGAGTTTATCAAAAGAGTGTGCCCTGATGTCTTTATTGACATTTGGGAGGAAGAGGCCAAGTCTCGGAAAATGTAGTATGCTGGTTCATGCATCCATCTGTAACTTCTGAATTAAGTAGTGTGCTAAATTTTGCTTCTGCACGCTTTTAGTTTGCTGAGATGTTTTTGAGGAGATTGATATATATGTAGAAAACTGTATTATGGTCTATGGAGATGGCCACATACTGTAAGTTTATATTAATTGCCGCACTAAGATTACCCAAGACAATGAGATATACTGATCTGCTGAATAAGCAGAACACCTCTTATTTTTCAAATTTCGATTTTGCCGCAGTTTTCATTTATCTCGAAGAAAATGGTTTCACAAGACCAAGTCAATTCATCGTTAATTCTGATGAACTATTAGCAAATAGGAACATCACTGCGCATTATTTAGCAACATTTCCAATTTATTTCCAGTTCAGCTGTTATTGTTATATATTATATCATATTTGAACTGAGCAAAATATTTTTTTTTATCAGGCTGTTGTGTGGATCTTTGTTCAATATGGATGCACATCACAGTTTTATACCTGACATTATATATCTTTTTTGGAAGCAAGTAAACAAATGTATATCATTACAAATCACTGTTGGAAAAAAGTTGACCTTCTCTGACAGTACTAAGTTGGATTTTAGGACAAAATCATAACAGCTTCCATAACCATTTAAATCGAGTTGGATCTCTTGCTGCATTTTATTTTTAAATTCGCTGTTGCATGTTCAATAGTTTCACATACCACTGTAATTACATTTTGACTAGACTTTACATATTTGTGCCTCGATACTCTCAAAAAAAGGATTGGTGTTTCAGTTTCTTGCTCTCTTCTACTATCTTTAGTATACTGTGATGTCTAAATGGTAGGCCTGCAATGACTCATGTATGTGTGCTTGAATCTTCTTGTCCACATGGCTCTTTTTTTAACAAATCTCTAATCTGCTATATTGAAATGAAATCCTATTCAGAGCATTTATACAATACCTTGGGGTTTGTAGGATAGAAACTATGTCTTGAAGTCAGCAATATCAATTTCTATTTCATTGTGGAATAAAAGAATGACCATTCACTTTTATCGATATATATAAATGTGTGACAAACTCTTTTGGCTCAATATCACAAATGCCAGTTAACTTGATATGCGTCAGATAATGTTAAACATTGTTCTTTTACCATTGATAAACAATTTAAATAAAAGTCTAATTTATCAGGCATAAATATTTTAGGCTGCTAAGGGTACGCTCACTTTAGCCAGCTATAGTTGTTTCAATCTGATTTCAGTTCAGATCAACTGTGCTACTCTTTTTAGTTCTTCAAATTTAGCATTTTTCAAGAAAATATGAAGGATCATCACGATTAGCTTGTTGGTCTTGTTCCATGACTACAACAGAAAAAGTGTGTTTTGACAAACTTGTTTGTCATTATACCACTTCTCACAGAGCAGCCAGGGTCTCCACAATTCTCTGTTCAGAACAGAACAGTGTGTTTGACGAAACTTTTTGTCATTCGAACACATCTCACAGCAGTAGAAGAGCCTCCACAAATCTTTGTTTGCTGCTAGTGGGTGATGCCCTCTACTTAATTAAATCTTTGAAGGATATGCCCTCTTTTAACACATGGCATTGTATTCTGCTGCACTGATCAGAAGAAAGATTTTATAGATCCAGTTTGGATATAAATTATTTGTTTCAAGTTTAAGAGACATGGGTTTTACATATTACCTCTGACCAACCAGCTGGCGTTTGGATACAATAGACCATGTAGTTAGCCACTCATTGAGATGAACAGAACACTCAAATATAACAGTAAAAATGTATTTAGTCGGCTCGAGATGAGCTCAGAGTTGTTAGTTAAATCATGCGTGACTTGGTTGCTTTCTCCCATATTTCAGCAATGACAGAGGGACATGCTCTTTTAAGGTGCGAATCCCCTTTGCTTGCTAGCACATCCTCCTTCCCATTCGTAGAGCTGATGAATTCAACGCAAGCATCTTTGAGCTTACCGCAATGGTGCTGGTCAGCTAGAGCTAAAGTGGTGGCCACACTATCGACATGAAGTCTCTTGGCAAGGATGCTCTCGCACATCACTTTCATCCTCTCCATGCCGTACCCAGTGTTTAAAAAAGCGGCCGCTTCAACCGCTTAAGCGGCGCTTAAGCGCTGAGCGGTGCTCCACCGCTTCGCTTTCACAAAAGCTGTGTTATTAAGCGGCCAAACGCTTAAACATTCAAAAGCACACTTTTTGACGCCTATTCCCGCTTTTTAGCATGGGCTAGGCATCGATTCTGCTGGGGTATAAGGCTTCCCAAACTGGTTCCATTACGCTACCTTCTTTTCTCTCTACCCCTGCCCCAAAAGCAAGCGCTACCATTCACATCCTGTCCGGCAATGCGTCATTCCCGCTGGTGGTCGTCTGGTCATCATCGAGCTCTCCTCTCCCATTCTCCATTCGCGCAGGATGTCATTGAATTTGAAAATTTATGCATGGAAACAGTAAGTAGTAAAGTATTCATTCTAGGCAAATTTAAAAATGTACAATATATAGAGAATATATTATACATTTCACTCCGCTTTTTGAGAAACGCCTAGAACGCTTAAGCGCCGCTTAAGCGGCCTAGGCGCTAGGCGGTGCTCCTCCGCTCGCTTTTCTCTACCGCTTTTTTAAACACTGGCCGTACCTATCCGCCGCCACTAGTAAATGCATAACCGTTTCAATGTTCTCATCCTCATGAAGATCCTCCATAGAAGGCAACGAATCTGTGTAGATAAAGTGAAGCAACGACATGAAATAGCAGGTTTTGCATGTCTTCGATGGTTATGGTCGTCGTCCCGTTCTCCCTCATCGGCCCGTAAAGCTCCGCCTTGAAGACCGATGACCGCACCGCGAGCACGAGCTTATGCGCTCGGAAAACCTTCCCCTTCACCTTGAATGTGACGTCTGCTAGTTCCTCCGATTCCAGCAGCTCTCCAAGGCTATCCAACATGTCTGACGCCGGCACCTCGACCTCAGCGGCCTTCGCCGTCTTCTCCACTCTCGGTTCCTTGACGACGGTGACATCGCACTCGACGACGAGGCGGTCGTCCTGCAGGTACCCTTCCAGCCTGCTCCGGCTCAAGAACCTGTGAGTGCCCCATGTCGGGTGTGACGGCGTGAACAATGCCGTCATCGGTGATCGGCCAGGGGAACACGGACGACGACACCCCAGTGGCCTGGTTGAGCAGCCGCAGGTCGTAGACCACCTTCACCTGGGAATTCGCGCCCACGAGATGGAGGTAGGCGGCGACGTAGTCCTTGGAGAACTCCGGCCCGTCGCCGTCGGGGAAGAAGCGGATGCACCAGTCGTGGCCGCCGACGCTGAACGTGGCGGACGGGATGAACTCGCCGCGGCCCGTCTGCAGGCTGTAGCCGACGATCCTGAACGTGTGCGTGGCTCGTGCCGTTTCGGCCGTGGACGTCGACACCGTCCTCGTCGTGGGTCTCTGGCACCCCGCCGCCATTGCTGCGATTCGCCGGAGGGGAGTAAGGGCGACGGCGGCAGCAAGATAGGGTTTTCGTTTTCGTTTTGTTTTCCCCTCTTCCTTATTTAATTTTACCGGCCGCTACCAAATCGGACCGAGTCCGCCTCTATCTCCTTCGTGACGAAACTTAACAGGCGTTTATACAGTGGCAATCTGGTATGTAGTATCCTTGAATATGACACGAAAGTTGACACCGATTTAAGAGTGATGATGATATACCGGTTTTGCTTAAAGTCCAGTGTTCCATCTTCAATGGCTGGCAGAGCACTTTGCAGATTAAAATTGTTATGTTTGGTACTGTCGAGGGCTACTTGCAGATTAAATATGTGAACTAGTCTGCTTTACTTCAATATTCGTTTTTTTCATAGTGTTTTATCAACATATTCCATCATTCTTGTATTATCGTCATGTCCCGCGTTCGATCCCCAAGTGTGGGCGAATTTCCAAACTGGGTTAAACAAATCTCCTAGCTTCTCTCCACTCCAAAGCATGGGTTTTTGAGAAAAGACTAACCACGCTTACACGGTGCGTGGCTCCTATGTAATGATGGGACGAAGGTTCGGCGGGTTTTCTCGACGTGCATGAGGTCTTCTTCTTAGTACAATGCCACGGGGCGCGACTTGCTACCGTAAGTCAAGTTTTTCATGATGAACATATATAGGTCTGAAGCGAATCGGGCAAGGGCAGTTTTGGGTGATACAAAACACAGGGACCTGCACGTGGGTCCGAAAGCGTCCAAACTAGAATTTTTTTAAAAAACCAAAATAGAGAATATGTAACGGTAGCGGCTACGTTTCTATAAATGTAATTGATATATTACAAAACAGGGGAAAATGTAATGGCACAAGTTTGATTTGTTCCATTTTTTTTTGCAGATTTCCTAGTTCTGGGTCGCCTGAGATCTTATAAATATCTAAGTCATATTTGCTGAGCAAATAAAATATATGTTTGGAACATTTAATTTTGTGAAGCTGAAACATTTTTTTAATTGAATCTAAAACATTTAGTTTGTACGAGAAATTTATATATTTCTTGATCATTTTCTATGGAATATTTTTTGTTATTTTTACGAAGACGATAATGTTAAAATTGAACACGAAGATCTATGCAGTTGGATGCCCATCCAATGCTTGGTTGAAAAATTGATTGAGTGAGAAGGAGACAACTCAAAACTTTATAGAAGCTGAATAAACATACTCCAAACACAAGTTTGGTAAGACCTGAAAAATAAATAAATTATGCAATTAGTAATAGTATAGCTTTCATCCAGATTCTGCCTTCGTGTTACCCCAATGTCAGGGTTTTTTTTTTAGGGGGTACCCCAATGTCAGTGACGTAGGTCGTTAGGTGCCCTCAACATTTGAGCCCACGAGCCCACGACCGAGGGCCTCACCAGGCCCCCCGTCTTCTCCCCCTATTTCGCCGCCGCCGCCGCTATCAATTCCTCCGTGCAAACGCCGGCAATGGAGGAATCTCAGGGGCCAAGACGGAAGACGGTGTCGAGGTACAACCCCAAGACGGAGCAGGGCACGCACGTATTCGACATCGCCCGCTACAGCCTGCTCAAGGGCCTCGGCGCCGGCAAGTGCATCCGGTCTGCCACCTTCGCCGTCGGTGGCTACGAGTGGTGTATCCACTTCAAACCTGACGGGGATATCGGGGAAGATAATAAATACTACGTTGCCGTCTTCCTCGACCTGGCAAGCAAGAACGCGGCTGAGGTGAGGGCGCTGTTCAATATTAAGCTTGTCGACCCTGCTACAGGTCTGTCGTCCTTGGTGGGCACCCATAACACGCCGCTGGTATTCGAAGAAAAGCAAATGTCCTGGGGCTTTGCCAAGTTGCAGAAGAAGAGCGACCTGGAAGCATCGCGGTATCTTCAGAACGACCGCCTCATGATCGAGTGCAATCTCACTGTTATCTTGGAGACGCCGGTGTCAGATTCCGAGGTGATGTGCGACATCCAAGTACCGCCGTCGGACTTATCAGATAATCTTGGAAAATTCCTGTACTCAAAGAAGCGGGCCGATGTGACATTCAAGGTCAAAGATGTAGATTTTCATGCCCACAAGTTTGTTCTTGCAATGCGGTCGCCGGTCTTTGAGGCGCAGCTCTACGGACCGATGAAGGACAAGAGAGGGTCTATAACAGTTGATGATATGGAGCCTGCTATTTTCGAACAGTTGCTTCACTTTATGTACACGGATTGGCTGCCTGCAATGGATGATTTTAATGTTGATGAAGAAAGGGTTAAAAAATTGCTTGTGGCGGCAGATAGGTATGGTATGGAAAGGATGAAGTTGATGTGTGAGAGTATTCTTTGCAAAAATATTATTGTTGACACTGTGGCGGCTACTTTAGCTCTTGCTGACCAGCATCATTGCAACAATCTCAAAGATGCTTGCATTGAGTTTATCAACTCTTCTGATAGAATAGGTGATGTGTTGGCAAGCGATGGTTATGAGCACCTCAAAAGAGCCTGCCCGGATATCTTTATGGATTTATGGGAGAAAGCAGCGAAGTCTCGTAAAATTTAGTAAGCTGAACTCATTCATGGTTAACTTCTGAACAATTAGTTTACTCGATGCATGTCATTGTAGTAGTTGTTAGTTTCAAGAGTTACATTTGGAGAAGGGTTGATTTTGTCAAACTTGTTTCTATCAAGTATGTTATAGCTCAGTCTTAGCATATATATGAAAGCTCGCTAATATTCTATATGATGTTTCGACCGCTGGCTAAGCAATGCCTTTACTTCTATAAATTACCTCTTATTGCTCTTTCAATTTCTTATATAGTGAGTAATCAGTCAGTCTCAAACCCCTAAACAAGGTCGTCATGAATCATGACTGAATTCATTGTGAACCCTTATGAATGATTAGTAAATTGCACATCACTGGATATTATCTCTGCAATTTGATTCATGTTTATAAATTTTTCTGCTATCATTGACTCAGGGAAACAATGCAAGCCTCTTAAGATGATGCCAGAGTAATTCAAAACGATCTCTATGTATGGGATTTTCATACAAAAGCCTCTTTGTACTGTCAGGTCTTCAACAAAATCAATAACCAACAATAATGGCAGATAAATTGGGAAATATAAGTTACTTAGGTTGATCAAATTAGTATATGCATTTGATTGAATATTCATTCATCAGTTTTCTTTTGATTGTTTAATGCACCAAACAGTTCTCCACTCAACGGCATTTTCCATTAGATTTTCATAGAATGATCCTTGGTCTGTTGCAAAATAAAAATATTGTTTTAAACTCATATTTGACACACACATCCTCCGGCCTGTACTCGGTTTGTTCTGCTTGCTGACATCGATCTCATAATGGGCAGCGCCAAAAATTGATCTTTGGAAATACTGGCCGGGCTCCACTTTGTGGAAAGTTCTTCTGCCTAACCTTTGCCTAATTGTTGTTGGACTGCCCAACATCTAGCAAAACATGGTTCCCATGTGCGATCAAGAGGAAGAGACGATGTTAGACCTCCTTAGATCCTGTGTTTTCTCATGTGAAGTTTTGTTGCAAGCCTCCAGCGAGTAAGATCCCACACCATGCACCTAGTCCTGCATAATTTCAGCAACTGGTGGAGGAAGAGTCAGCTGTGCCTAAGGGATAAGGGACTCATTTGCCTTGTTATTCTTGTTCCAGTGGCATGGCTATTTGGAAGCCCTGCAACAGCTGCGTGCTTGATGGGGAATAATCCTGTGTTAACAGTACCACCTCTTTACGGTCTACAATGCGCAAATTTGGTTTAAAAAATACTGATTTTTGACATTCATTTGTTTTGGCTTAGTTCCTGTCTTCGAGGACATATGACACCCATGGTTTAATTCGCCCAACAATGTTTAGAGCAGTAACCATGAAAATATTTCTCTTCGTAAAAAAACACAAAGAAATCCTAGGAAAATATATTTCTCTTGTTGAAAAAACACAAAACAAAATATTTATCCACTTGAAAAACACAAAAGAAACCTTAGTCATGTGTAAGTAAAGTGTTTTTTATTGCTGTAGGTTTAGGTAAACATCCTAGGATTTGGTTTCTTTCCATTTTTCATGGGCTCGGTCTTGTCACTTCATGGTGCCATGGTGGTTGCCAAACACAAAAGTAATTCTGTTTTTGTGCACAACAGTCCACAGCGATCATTTCAGTGTATGTTCTTTTTCTGATATTATATTAAGCACATTTCTCTCCATGAAAAACTAAGAAACTGTAATATGGGGATAAAAATATTTTGTGATTTGTACCCAGAAAAACTATGATATATTTTTAAGCAATTATATGGAGCACCAATCTAAATTTCTATGCACTGTATGAATTATTAACTTCGTCAATGCGCGTGTAGCAGGGTATCCGGTCTTGGATTGGCACCAGCAAGAGGTGTGGTGTTTCTTTAATGTCTAATATTTTTTTAGACATATTAATGTAATAAGTGGGTACTGTTAGAATTTAACACCAATAGATAAAGAGGAAATTTCTTATTTGGCCCTAAAAAAGTTCATGGTTCCTTTCTTGGCCCAATCTGAAAAAAAGTTACCTCTATGACCTAAACCATAACTTTCATTCATTTTTTGGCCCTTCCGTCAGTTTTGAGTGTTAACGGTGTAAAATCTGTGTTGAAATGACGATTGTGCCCCTGACTTGAATAAAAATGTAAAATATATTTTCAAAAAATGTAAAATATAAATTTAATTATCAAAATAATGCCAAAATAATGACAAAATATGCTGAAATCATGCCAAAATTTTGTGTAATATGAAATCTTGAACAATTATGTTATTCTGGAATTTTGGATAATTAAATAATTTCAAAAATAAATTTTACATTTTTATTCAAGTCAGGGGCACAATGGTTATTTCAGCACACATTTAACACCGTTAACACTCAAAACTGACGGAAGGGCCAAGAAAGGAATAAAAGATACGGTTTGGGTCATAGAGGTAACTTTTTTTTTTCAGATTGAGCCAAAAAAGAAACTAGAATCTTTTCTAGGGCCAAATAAGGAATTTCCTCATAGATAAATTCTGAACACAAGGGTGCTCCTTGTGTTTCCATGATAAAACTCATTGTCTGTACTAAAAGGAAAAATAGTCCATGAAGGACAATCTTCTACCATTTTCTCTTTTAGCGTGTACGGATCCAGGCCTCAATAAGACTATCCGCACCGGGGAACGGCACGGCTACCTCCAGGTCCCTTTAGCGTAAAAAAGAGCTGCAGCGGGGGACGCTAAAGGGACCTGGACGGTAGCGGTCGCTCCCGGGACCGCTACCGATGGCGGGGTAGCGATCCCCCGCTACCCTGATCAGCGGGCCCCACGAACCTGGTGCGCACGCGGGCGGAAGGCTGGGACGGGGAGGCCAGCAGAACGAGGAGCTGCGGCACGGCGCCCAGCACGCCGATGGCGGCGCGGTTGTGCTCCCGCGCCTCGGCGGCCGACGCCGGCGACCGGAGCACCGTCCTCGACCGCTTCCTCCGACGCGACGGCCGCAGCGGCGGCGGGCGGGACGAGGGGAGAGAGGAGACCCGCAATGGCGGCGAGCGGGACGCGACGGCCGCAGCGGCGGCGAGCGGGACGGGCCTCCTCCAGCTCAACTCCACGCTGCTTCCATCGGTGTCGGCGCTCCGCGTCTTCATCCCGCCGCCGCGCGGGCGCGCTCGTGCCCGGCTCCTCGTCTTCATCCCGTCGTCGTCGTCGAGTCCGACAAGGCCGGCAGCGAGTCCGCGCCCGTCGGCTCCGCCATCGCGCTCCTCGCCGAGTCCGAGGAGGAGATCCCGGTGGCCCAGTCCCAGGCCGCCTCCTTCTCCCCCTCCGCCGCCGGGACGAGGGGAGCAGCCGCGCGGTGGCGTCGGAGGGGAGCTTGTTGAGGCGGATCCGGCAGCGGAAGGATGACGGCCGCCTTGAGCTCCGCCTCCCTCGATTCGCGAAGACGGCGGCGGGGGGATTCGCTGGCGCGCATCTTGGATCCCGTCGCCACGGCTTCGGCGGGGGGAGAACGCGGAGCAGCGGCGCGCGCTGTGCACGCCGCGCTTCCTCGGCGTGCTGCGGCGTGTGCTGCTGCTCCCGTGCCACGCCGCGGCGGCGCTCGTCAACCGCGGCGAGCTGCACGGGCGGTCGCGGGCGGCGCGCGACGGGAGGGAGGAAGGGGCGGCGCGCGCGACGGGAGGGAGGAAGGGGCGACCGAGCGACGGGAACGAAGACGAGAGAGGAAAATGTAAAAAAAAAATCTGTCTTGTGGGCTCAAAGTGATGGTAGTTGGTATAGAGGTTCAGTATAGAGGTTCACCGCTGCAGAAAAAATTAGATAGAGTTGAGAATCTCCTAGGAATATTCTTTTAGAGTTGAAAATAGAGGTCCAACCACTGCAGATAGTCTAAGAGGCCAACAAATTCAACTACTACGAGACAAGGTAAAGACTAAAGAGTCATGGAGCTCGGGAGCAGTTGTGCGATGGCATGAAAATTCACCTGGCAGTGAGAGATGGTCTAACCTTGACACGGCGCAAAATTTTCAACAACGTTTTTCTCAGTGGCGGAGCTAGATTTCAAACTCAGGGTGGGCCGAGAAAAAAAAAAATTTGCAACACAACAGATTTGAAGTGCCAACTTACAGTTAAATTCAAAAGCTTAACAAAATGTCTCGGAAATAAAACAGATGCACAACTGTTTTTCTCTAATCATGTTATTGAGTTATTTTATAAGCACCATGTGGCAAGGCAAGCAAGAACCAATAGAAGTTACAGTACTTGACCAGTTTGCAATAAGCAGAGGTAAATGCAATCCTCTAAATTTATACAGAGGATGAATCCAGAACAATCCGCATATTGAGAAGCAAGGTAATCGTGTAGCCCTGTAAGCTATTAAAAGACATGCACTCTTATTGACATTTTGGTGAACACTTAGCGTGCATATCCAGATAGAACAACAGAAGCAAAATCAAAGAAACAAACACGAGTTGAACCGAGGTATCAATCAATTGAGCTCCCTTGTGACAGGCTGCACCCGCCACGTATATTCAAATGATAGCAGGGAATGAAGCAGATAGGAATGGAGGAGCAACCGATGCCGGCAGCCAATCCACGCCGCCCCCGTTCCCGTCCCACGCCGGCACAGGAGGTGCTCCGCTCGGCCGCGCTGGCACACGCCCCGCACAGGCGCGGGCTCATCGGGGCAAGTCGCAGCGGGATGGGGTGAGCTCGCAGTGGGGACGAGGGGCCGCCGCCAGCTCTCGCGCTCGCCTGGCCAATCGGTCCTCGCTCGTTGCTAGTTTGTGGCTTCGTGGGCTGGCTATTGGGCAAGGTGGGGGTGGGTCGCAACCCAAATCTCCCTGTCCACCCTATAGCTCCGCCCATAGTTTTTCTGATAATGGTGCTTCAATCAGCATGCACAAGATGATGGCTGAGAAGGTGCTTGGCTATTCCTGTTTGCTAGCAAAGTAGCAAGATATTTTTTTTTTTTTTGCGAATGAGCAAAGTAGCAAGATATATTCCACGAGTTTAGTAAAATGTTTTTGGTTTGTTTGTTTATGTCCGTGCGCCATCATCATTTGGAGCACGAAAATAGCATCAGCGAATGAACCATTCAAAACTTGGACAGTTTGCATTCCGGGCACCTGCTTTCCATATCGATGAAGCTCATGTGAATTGCCTAAAAATCAGCTCGGTACCACGTTCTACGTGCTTCAGCGTTATGATAACCATATATGGACTTTTGAGATAAAAAAAAACATATATGGACTTTTGTCTCCATTTCTTCACTGTTATTTTTCTCGATACTGTTTTTATTTTGAGAGTTTATCCCATTCTATTTATGAAATGGATATCTACCATAAAAACCTGCCAAAAATCTAAACAACTTGGCCCAAGTTGACTCACCAAATTTCGTCAACAATTTGAATTAGCAGGTTCTAAACCTTGTTCAGTATTTTTCAAATAGCAGATTTAATATTTTCACCTAAAATATTGAGATATAGTACATCCAAGTCCAACACATGAAAAACGTTGTTGAAAATTTTGCTTCACTTCCTCGCCAAAAAAAAAAGGGTCAGTTTGATTGTTTTGGCTGCCTAGCTTGTCTGGTCTGGCTCGGCAAGGCTAGGCTTGCCAGCGCCGGAGAGCGGTTCCAGCTCGCTTGACCTGTCAAGCAAATTTTTTGACGGCACGGACATCAAAGCAATGAGCAAAGCAACCAAACCTCTGTTTTCTTGCCCAGCCTGGCAGAGCAAGCTGCGGCAAGATATCCAAAGTGACCCAAAATTGCTTCACTTTCCGTCAAAAAAAGAGAGAGAAAATTTTGCTCCACACGCTTGCTGGGCCTGCGTCGGCAAGCCTGGCCAGTCTTGCTGGACCAACGGGCCCTTATTTCGTCTGTGGACAAAAATCTGAAGCCCTGTTCGGTGAAAGAAGCCCTAGCCTCTTCGGATTCACCTCCGCTGGCGCCGCCACCGCCGCCTCGACTCCACATCGGCAGCGCTCCACTCCCCTCGCCGCCGCTGCCCGCAACGGCTCCAACTTCCCTCGCCGCCTTCGCCTCCACAGCTCCACTCCCTTTCCCGCCGCCGGCGGCTCCCTCATCTCCCTGAGCAAACACCACCGATGGCGGCATCCCAGAGGTCAACCGTGAGGACGGCGTCCATCTGCGCAGCAGAGGCGGCGCGGGGTACGCACTTATTCAAGATCGCCAACTACAGCCTCCACAAGGGCCTCGGCGTCGGCAAATTCATCAGCTCGGCCACCTTCTCTGTCGGCGGACACCAATGGAGCATCCAATTCTACCCTGACGGGGAGGACACCGCCAAGGACTATGTTTCAGTCTTCCTCGAACTCGTCAGCGAGGGCGTTGCGGTGACGCCGGTGAGGGTGGTTTACGACTTAAGACTGGTCGAGCCGGCCACCGGGCTGTCATCGACCGTGTCCTCCTGTTCAAATGTGTTTTGTTCAGCACAGTCGATCTATGGATTCAGCAAATTTAAGAAGAGGAGCAACCTGGAAGGGACCTATGTTCAGAACGACTGCCTTATGATCGAGTGTGAGGTCACTGTTATCAAGGAACCAAGGGCTGCAGAGATGAATATGGCTGTTGAGGTTCAAGTGCCGCCCTCCAACTTGTCTGATAATGTTGTAAAATTCCTGGAGACAGAGGAAGAAGTTGATGTGACTTTCGAGGTTAAAGGGGAAATCTTTCGTGCACATCGCCTTGTGCTTGCAATGCGGTCGCCGGTCTTCAAGGCGGAGCTATGCGGACCTATGAAGCACAAAGGGATGCAGCGCATTACAATTGAAGAAATGGAACCTGCTGTTTTCAAGGCGTTGCTTCACTTCATTTACACAGATTCGTTGCCTGATGATCTTGATGGAGACGATATTGTCAAGCATTTACTTGTGGCTGCAGACAGGTATGCTATGGAAAGGATGAAGCTGATGTGTGAGAGCATCCTTTGCAGAAATATTGATGTTGAGAGTGTGGCTTCCACTTTGGCTCTAGCTGACCAGCACCATTGCAACAAGCTCAAAGATGTTTGTATTGAATTTATCAACTCTTGTGATAGGATCGGTGATGTGGCGGCAAGCAAAGGTTATGAACACCTCAAAAGGGCATGCCCTACTGTCTTTATGGATGTATGGGAGAGAAGTGTCAAGTCTCGCAGAGTTTAATACACTCAGCTCAGGCTGATTTAACTTCCGAACAGTCACTTTTGATGATGTATGACCCTATTAGTGGTTCGTTCCTATGACAGTAGTAATGGTCATGGATGGCGGCCGATTGAATGCTACTTGCTTCACAGTTATTTGCTATTGTGATGGCATGAAAAAATCTGTCTTATGCCCTTGATGATTCATACAATGTGCTGATTGATTATTGAGAGTCACATAATGATGGGGGTGCTCTTGTTTTCTCTATGTCAAGGAACATGTCAGGTGCGCTCATACTAATGGAGCAACTTAAGTAAGGTAACAATAGATTCTGATCTTTGGATGCCATCATTGTTGGTTGTTAGATTTTGTGGAAGGGTAGGTTTTGCAGAACTTTTTTCTTGCTGTGGTATGTGATTATGGCCCACAGTTTCTTCTTAATATAATGAAGCGCAATTCTCCTGCGTTTTCGAGAAAAAAGATTATGGCCCCACAGACTCACCCTATATAAGTTAACTCAGAATTATTCTCTAAGATGTCTCATGTGCTAGCTATTCAATGCGGTCGGTCTGACATCATGGAACAATGCTATCGTGAATCATGACTGAACTCATTGTGAATTCTCGTGAATCATTGGCAAATTGCACAGCACTGCACATTATTAGCAGCGTGATCAGTCTGTGTTTGAAATCTGATATTATCGTTGGCTCGTGGGGAAGCTGTTCTGTTAATTGTTTATGCAGTTCTTGCCCTCTTGTCACCCTAAGTTCAATATTCAGTGGCCCAAGCAAAGCCGGACTGGTTCGGTCATTTTGAAAGTAGTACAATCTGATTTCTCCATTTTAATGTTACCATGAACTCAATCATATACTAAATCTATAAATGGAAACCCTAGTGTATTACTAATCAATGAACCTTTGAAACATGGGGTTGTACGTTATTTCATTTTATCACACAGGGACCCTAGCATGTATAGCAGCCCAGGATTTTAACTACAGAGCAAGAAACACTAACTTGCTAATGTTTATGTTTATCTAACAATGTTGAGATAAGTTAGTAGTAACTTGAAGTTATCTAAATTGAAAAACACATACTCGGGGGACCTCTATTTGCATGTAAAAACTGCATATGTAAGTGCTCCCCCCCCCCCTCTTGTGATAGTAGTGAACTAGTGATGGTCATGGATGGTAACAGAATAATGCTAGCTTCAAAGTTATTTGTTATTGTGATGATGTGAGCTTAATATTACATGAAGGGATCTGTAGTGTCAGAGGCCCATGTTTCATGTGCTGATTGATTATTGAGTCACATAATGATGGAGGTGCTCTTCATTTCCTTATGTGAGGGAATTTTACCAGGTGCGCTACAGTGCATAGTGATATGGCAACAAGTAGTTTCTGATCTTTGGATGCCATCCTTGTTTGTGGTTTATATTTTGGGGAAGAGCTTAGAGAACTATATAATATAAAATCATTACAATGAGTCACTGATTACCTTGAAAATAGCTATACTAATCATAGTAATGTTCTGGAGCCCTGCTGTAGCTATAACTAGTTTGGTCGTGTTATTTGAATTCAGATATCATGTACCTTAATTATATCCTGACATTTCACTATTTTTTATACAGTTGGTAGAAAGTTACGCGCAGTACAACTATGAATATGTCCGGTCCTGGAAATAGTAAGACCTCTATCTATATTAGCATAGTTAAATTTGTATTTCCGTAAGTGAAAAAAAGGATTTGTTCAAAACCACGAAAGTTGCAGTCGATGCGTGTGAACGTCATGCTTGATGAGATTCAGATTTGGGGAATTAAGGATTTGGGTTTGGAGGAGCTTATTGCCGGACATATACTAAATTTTGATCCAGGTTTGAGGGAGGCAGGTCAGGAAGGTGGAGGAGGCAGTAGAGATGGCCGACGAGGGTGGTGTTAGATGGCGATTGGGCCACCACCAGGGCAGAGGTGTCGTGCCGCCGCTGGATTAGTGTGGTGGGGGACGAAGGGATGAGGGGGATCTAGTGGGAGGAAGAAGATAAGCTTGGTGGCCGGTCGTTTCTGTTTTGACGGCTGGAAGCCTGGACAGACAGAACACTTTTTTCTTTTTTCTTTTTTTGCGAAGAGAAAACTTGTTTTCAGCCGCATGGAAAATAGAAACTTCTTTTTATTTATTTTTTATGTTGGTTTGCTGTTTTGTGTTTCATTGCTGCTCAAAATTAGCATCAGTGGATGAACCATTCGAAATTTTGACAGTTTGGCTACAACATTCAAAGTGCAGGCGCCGTTGATTGTAATCATGCTTTCCAAGCTCCTGTTCATTGCCCTAACCCTTGTGAAATCCTTAAAACAGCTAAGTACTAGTAACATGTTGGACGAGTTTCATCCTTCTCATAACCATATCGATATGGCCTGTTTTATCTTCGTTTCTTCAATGATATTGTATTATTTTTTATTTTGACAGTTAATTATGGCATATGCCCATTGTACTTATGAATAGCTATTTACATGCTTTAGCCTGTACATAGGGTTGCAGGCATCAAAAGTTCCTAGTTTGCCGGCATTATTGTAATTATCAAATACAGTATCATGTTGTAACAAATAAAATGCAATGCAAACCGCAAGGTAGCTGATGTGGTGAAATGTCATTTGACATAAGGTGTTTGAGTGAAATTTACAATTGATTTTCATTTTTATTAGTAGCATTATTGTGAAGCTTTCTAGTATTAAATTGTCTTTTAAATATTATATCTCAACAATAATAAAAAGGGTATTGGCAACACACTAAAATGACACAAGAGGTTTCGGTGTGGTCTTGGTTTGTGGGCCGTATGTCTTCTTGAGTATTTTTTTGATCGGATCTTCTTGAGTATTTGTCTACAAACATGTGAGAATGAAGGAGACGTAGGTTCTCATCAAACTGCGAAGTGCTGTTGTTTATGAAATCAATGAGCAAATAGTTATCCGAGAACTCATAAAAAGTTTTTTTCTTGAAAAGTAGACAATAAATTTTGGACATATACAACGAAAATGCATTAGGCCTGCCTCACAATTGCTGGGCCTTGTCTCCACCAGCCCAGTTCGGTGAAAACCTCGTCTCTCCCCCGATTCTCTCGCCACCGGCGCCGCCACCATCTCCTCGACTCCACTTCTGCAGCTCCCCGCTCCCCTCGCCGCCGCTTCCACAGATCCACTCCCTTTTTTCGCCGCCGCCGCCGGCTCCCTCACTCCCTCATTTCCCCTGCGCAAACACCAGCGGTGGCGGCATCCCAGATGTCAACCGTGAGGACGGCGTCCATCTGCGCAGCAGAGGCGGCACGGGGTACGCACTCATTCAAGATCGCCAACTACAGCCTGCACAAGGGCCTCGGCGTCGGCAAATTCATCAGCTCGGCCACCTTCTCTGTCGGCGGACACCAATGGCGCATCCTATTCTACCCTGACGGACGGGAGGAGGACGACAAGGACTATGTTTCAGTCTTCCTCGACCTCGTCAACCAGGGCGTCACGGTGAGGGTGATTTACGACTTCAGACTGGTCGAGCCGGCCACCGGGCTGTCATCGTCCGTGTCCTCCTGTTCAAAGGTGTTTTGTGCAGTACACCCGAGCTTTGGAGTCAGCAAATTTAAGAAGAGGAGCGACCTGGAAGGGACCTATGTTCAGAACGACTGCCTTGTGATCGAGTGTGAGGTCACTGCTATCAAGGAATCACGGGCTGCAGGGATGGATATGGCTGTTGAGGTTCAAGTGCCGCCGTCCAACTTGTCTGATAATTTTGTAAAATTCCTGGAGACAGAGGAAGAAGTTGATGTGACTTTCAAGGTTAAAGGGGAAGTCTTTCGTGCACATCGCCTTGTGCTCGCAATGCGGTCGCCGGTCTTCAAGGCGGAGCTATGCGGACCAATGAAGCACAAGAGGAGGGAGATAATTACAATTGAAGAAATGGAGCCTGCTGCTTTCAAGGCTTTGCTTCACTTCATTTACACAGATTCTTTACTTGATCTTGATGGAGATGATATGGTCAAGCATTTACTTGTGGCTGCAGACAGGTATGGTATGGAAAGGATGAAGCTGATGTGTGAGAGCATCCTTTGCAGAAATATTGATGTTGAGAATGTGGCTTCCACTTTGGCTCTAGCTGACCAGCACCATTGCAACAAGCTCAAAGACGTTTGTATTGAATTTATCAACTCTTGTGATAGGATCGGTGATGTGGTGGTAAGCAAAGGTTATGAGCACCTCAAAAGGGCATGCCCTACTGTCTTTATGGATGTATGGGAGAGAAGCGTCAAGTCTCGCAGAGTTTAGTACACTCAGCTCAGGCGGGGTTAACTTCTGGACAGTCACTTTAGAATTTAGATGATATATGACCCTCCTAGTGGTTTGTTTTTTGTATGACGGTAGTAATGGTCATGGATGGCAACCAATTGAATATTACTTGCTTCGAAGTTATTTGATATTGTGGTGACATGAAAAGATCTGTCTTATGCCCTTGATGATTTGTACAATGTGCTGATTGATTATTGAGAGTCACATAATGATGGGGGTGCTCTTGTTTTCTCTAATGTCAAGGAACATGTCAGGTGTGCTAAATTGCATACTAATAGAGCAACTTACGTAAGGTAACAATAGATTCTGATCTTCGGATGCCATCATTGTTGGTTGTTAGATTTTGTGGAAGGGTAGTTTTTTCAGAACTTATTTCTTGTTGTGGTATGTGATTATGGCCCAGACTCACCCTATATATGTTAACTCAGGATTATTCTCTAAGATGTCTCATGTGCTAGCTATTCAATGTGGGGGACATCATGGAACAATGCCATTGTGAATAATGACCAAACTCATTGTGAATTCTCGTGAATCAGTGTCAAATAGCACAACACTGCACATTATTAGCAACATGATCAATCTGTGTTGAAATCTGATATTATCCTTGGCTCGATGGGGAAGCTGTTCTGTTAATTGTATATGCAGTTCTTGCCCTCTTGTCACCCTAAGTTCAATATTCAGTGGCCCAAGCAAAGCTGAACTGGTTCGGTCATTTTGAAAGTAGTATAATCTGATTTCTCCATTTTAATATTACCATGAACTCGATCATATACTAAATCTATAAATGGAAACCCTAGTGTATTACTAATTAAAGAACCTTGCAAACATGGTGTTGTACGTTATTTCGTTTTATCAAACAGGGACCCTAGCATGTATAGCAGCCCATGATTTTAACTACAGAGCAAGAAACACTAACTTAACTTTGGTGTTGTTTATGTTGATCTAACAATGTTGAGATAAGTTAGAAGTAACTTGAAGTTATCTCAATTGAAAAACACATACTCGATGGGCCTCTGTTTGCATGTAAAAACTGCTTATGTAAGTGCTTCATTTTTTTCCTGTGATAGTAGTGAACTAGTGATGGTCATGGATGGTAACAGAATAAATGCTAGCTTGCTTCAAAGTTATTTGTTATTGTGATGATGTGAGCTTAATATTATATGAAGGGATCTGTAGAGTCAGAGGCCCATGTGTCATGTGCTGATTGATTATTGAGTCACATAATGATGGTGGTGCTCTTCATTTCCTTATGTGAGGGAACTTTACCAGGTGCTCTACAGTGCATAGTGATATGCCATTAAATGTTAAAGTGGCAAGTAGTTTCTGATCTTTGTATGCCATCATTGTTTGTGGTTTATGTTTTGGGGAAGAGCTCAGAGAACTATAATATAAAATCATTACACTGAGTCACTGATTGCCTTGAAAATAGCTATACTATGAATCATAGTAATGTGCTGGAACCTGCCGTAGCTATAACTAGTTTGGTCGTGTTATTTGAATTCAGATATCATGTACTTTAATTATATCTTGACATTTCACCATTTTTTATAGAGTTGGTAGAAAGTCACGTAGTACAACTATGAATATGTCCGGTCCTGGAAATAGTAAGACCTATGTCTATATTAGCATATTTAAATTTGTATTTCCATAACTTAAAACAAGGAGTTTTGAAAACTGCAAAATTTGCAGTCGATGCTTGTGAACATTCGTGATGCTTGATGAGATTCGGATTTGGGGAATTATAAGGATTTGGGTTTGGAGGAGCTTATTGCTGGACGTATACTAAATTTTCATCCAGGTTTGGGGGAGGCAGGCCAGGAAGGTGGAGGAGAGATGGCAGGCGAGGGCGGTGTGGGATGGCGGTTGGGCCATCGACAGGGCAGAGGTGTCGTTCCGCCGCTGGATTAGTGTGGTGGGGTACCTGGTGGTGGGGACGAAGGGATGAGGGGGATCTTGTGGGAGGAAGAAGATAAGCTTGGTGGCCGGTCGTTTCCATTCTGACGGCTGGAAGCATGGACAGACACAAAACTTGTTTTCAGCCGCATGGAAATTAGCAACTTCTTTTTATTTGTTTATGTTGGTGTGCTGTTTTGTTAACTTTGCAGCTCATTGCTGCTCAAAATTAGCATCGGTGGATGAACCATTCGAAATTTTGGCAGTTTGGCTACAACAACGTTCAAAGTGCAGGTGCCGTTGATTGTAATCCTGCTTTCCAAGCTCTTGTTCATTGCCCTAACTGTTGTGAATTCCTTAAAACAGCTAAGTAACATGTTGGACGAGTTTCATCGTTTTCATAACCATATGGATATGGCCTGTTTTGTCTTCGTCTCTTCAGTGATATTGTATTTTTAAATTTTTTTGACAGTTCATTATGCCATTTATATGCCCATTGTACTTATCAATCGCTATTTACATTCTTTAGCCTGTACATGGGGTTGCTATTGCATCAAAAGTTCCTACTTTGCAGGCATTACTGTAATTATCAAATACAGTTCATGTTGTCACAAATAAAATGCAATGCAAACCGCACAGTAGCTGATGTAGTGAAATGTCATTTTTGACATAAGGTGTTTGAGTCAAATTTACAATTTATTTTCATTTTTATTAGTAGCATTATTATGAAGCTTTCTAGTATTAAATTGTCTTTCAAATATTATATCTCAACAATAAGTAAAAGGGTATTGGCAACACACTAAAATGACACAAGAAAGATTTCGGTGTGATCTTGGTTTGTGGGCCGTATGTCTTCCTGAGTTTTTGTCTGCAAACATGTGAGAATGGAGAAGTAGGTTCTAGGTTCTCATCAAACTGCGAAGTGCTGTCGTTTATGAAATCAATGGCAAATAGTTATCCGAGAACTTGCTTTTGTTTTGTAGCAACATGAATAGTCTATTTTTTTTCTTGAAAAGTAGACTTAACAACATGCAACTTAATAAATTTTGGACATTAAACAACGAAAATGCATTAGGCCTGCCTCACGCTTGCTGGGCCTTGTCTCCCCCAGCCAGCCCAGTTCGGTGAAACCTCGCCTCTCCTCCGATTCCCTCGCCACCGGCGCCGCCACCACCACCTCCTCGACTCCACTTCTGCAGCGCCCCGCTCCCTTCGCCGCCGCCACCACCACCAAGGCTTCGCTCCCCTCCTCGCCGCCGCTTCCACAGATCCACTCCCTTATCCGCCGCCGCCGCCGCCGGCTCCTTCACTCATTTCCCCTCCGCAAACACCAGCGATGGCGGCATCCCAGATGTCAACCGTGAGGACGGCGTCCATCTGCACAGCAGAGGCGGCGCGGGGTACGCACTCATTCAAGATTGCCAACTACAGCCTGCACAAGGGCCTCGGCGTCGGCAATTACATCAGGTCGGCCCCCTTCTCTGTCGGCGGATACCAATGGCGCATCCGATTCTTCCCTGACGGAAGGAAGGAGAACCACAAGGACTATGTTTCAGTCTCCCTCGACCTCGTCAGCCAGGCCGTCGCGATGAGGGGGTTTTACGACTTCAGGCTGGTCGAGCCGGCCACCGGGCAGTCGTCGTCCGTGTTCAACAGATCAAAGGCGTTTGGTGCAGTACAAAAGAGCTTTGTATTCACCAAATTTATGAAAAGGAGCTACCTGGAAGGGTTCTATGTTCAGGGCGACTGCCTTGTGATCGAGTGTGAGGTCGCTGTTATCAAGGAATCATGGACTGCAGGGATGAATATGGCTGTTGAGGTTCAAGTGCCGCCTTCAAACTTGTCTGATGATTTTGTAAAATTCCTGGAGACAGAGGAAGAAGTTGATGTGACTTTCATGGTAAAAGGGGAAGTCTTTCGTGCACATTGCCTTGTGCTCGCAATGCGGTCGCCGGTCTTCAAGGCGGAGCTATGCGGACCGATGAAGCACAAGGAGATGGAGAGCATTACAATTGAAGAAATGGAGCCTGCTGTTTTCAAGGCGTTGCTTCACTTCATTTACACAGATTCGTTGCCTGATGATCTTGATGGAGATGATATGGTCAAGCATTTACTTGTGGCAGCTGACAGGTATGGTATGGAAAGGATGAAGCTGATGTGTGAGAGCATCCTTTGCAGAAATATTGATGTTGAAAGTGTGGCTTCCACTTTGGCTCTAGCTGACCAGCACCATTGCAACCAGCTCAAAGATGTTTGTATTGAATTTATCAACTCTTGTGATAGGATTGGTGATGTGGTTGCAAGCAAAGGTTATAGACACCTCAAAAGGGCATGCCCTACTGTCTTTATGGATATATGGGAGAGAAGCGTCAAGCCTCGCAGAGTTTAGTACACTCAGCTCAGGCTGGGTTAACTTCTGGACAGTCACTTTAGAATTTAGATGATGTATGACGCTCCTAGTGGTTTGTTTTTTCTATGACGGTAGTAATGGTCATGGATGGCAACCGATTGAATGTTACTTGCTTCGAAGTTATTTGCTATTGTGATGACATGAAAAGATCTGTCTTATGCCCTTGATGATGTGTACAATGTGTTGATTGATAATTGAGAGTCACATAATGTTGGGTGTGCTCTTGTTTTCTCTATGTCAAAGGAATGTGTCAGGTGCGCTAACGTGCATACTAATAGAGCAACTTAAGTAAGGTAACAAGAGATTCTGATCTTTGGATGCCATCATTGTTGGTTGTTAGATTTTGTGGAAGAGCTCATAGAACTATAATATAAAATCACTATACTGAGTCACTGATTACCCTGCAAATTAGCTATGCTATGAATTGTTAACTTACCAAGTGTCCTAGAGCATTTGTGTAAATGAAGTGAAGCAACGCCTTGAGTACTGATTACCGTGCACTTGAATGGCCTTATCCAATTATTGTCCTAAAATGTTTCTATCAGAACAAATCTGTAACCCTAACCCATGCTCTTCCCAGTTAGTTACCACGGTAGTCACCTTTCCGCCATGCTCTGATTATCTCCACTGCCTCATTTTGTGTTACCTGGACTTCTCTGACCATGTCCTCAGCTGGTTTCATAGGAATCTTTTATTTCTTTGATTTGATACCTGAACGATGCCTTTTGTTTCAGTTTAAACAGATGAACCTATCAGCTGAACTGGTGCGAAGGAATAGAGTTGTGATTCACAGTTTGTGTGCTTGTTAGTTCCCAGTTTCTTTAGATTTACTGAAATCTACAGGCCAGCCTGCAACCTATCTTGGGAACAACATCTTGGTTGTAGAAAAGTAAGCCCCTTACTCTCCCATCCTTTACCTAAGATATGATGCTGCTCCTTTTTCTTCAGTCCGCAGTGTTAATGCTTGTGTTGTTGTTTCCCCCCCGAAAAAAAAATGCTTGTGTTGTTGCTAATATGCACTTGTTAGAACAAACAAAGTGAACTATCTGCTGTTAAGCTGTTGTTGCAAAGAGGTCCTTCAGCATAAGAAAACCAGGAAATGGGTAAGGTAAATTTCTTTGCATTTCAAAAGACCGTGACTTTGTTTGAAAACATATATACACTACCTATATGGTTAGATAACTTAAGTATTCCTATTTATCTGCAGTGTGATTTTATTTTACCTGAATTCTCTGTTTTTAGCAACCATGCCAGCTATCCATTGAAGTATATCCCTCAGTCCTTGCAAGACATCATTGAAGCTACATAACTATGCATGTCGTGTCCTTGTCGACCTTGTTGCGTTATTGAGTTCAACAATGGTGACTTTATCAAATTGCCAAAAAAAATTAACCTTATGCTTTTGAATTTTTTCATTCCATCTTCAGACTTCGGAAATCAGGTATAATCATGTTCTGTGATGTTCTGGAAACAGAAGAATGATCCGTGGCACAAATTATTTGGTTTGAGAAGCTGGTTGTAGAATCATTATTTTCTCTAAGGCTTATCCAATTATAGTCGATGGCCTCAATTAGTTGTAAGCTGTGTATGCATCAAGCTATTGCTTATTTGGAAGAATGCAAAAAACACACCCTATACATGCTGGAAATTAACAGATTCTGCCCCCCCCCCCAAAAAAAAGAAAAAGAAAAAGGGGATTCTAAGGGTTCAAGCCATGTTTCTGTGTCATGAGATACAGGATAATAAATTGTAAAGGAAAAATGGAAACACCCATGGTATAGTTTCCTTTTCGTTATTTTGCATCCAGGTGAAGAAAAACAATTTGTGAACGCTAGACAGGAAAAGTTAATCCTATCGCAAATTTCATCTGTCCATCTATTTCCCTTGACAGAAAGGATTTTTCGTCCGTTGTAGTTGATTAAGGTGAGGGTAATAGTTAACCTTTGATATTCATTGCTAGGTAGACAGATACATTGGCAAGAACTATACGTTTTGCTTACGGGACAAGATTGGTATATTGTGGTACAGTTACATCCCCCAGTTACATTGGCAAGAACTATAAATTGGTTTGAGAAGTTGGTCCGACTGCTTTCTAATCTCTCGGGCGTTCATGGTTCTTATATAATCAAACACTCGTTCCATTTCTTAAAGCCCAATTCATAATTTACTACCCGGGCTCGTGGGCCGGCTTGAGCCAGTCCAAGCTTCTTATCAAACCGAGCTGAACCTGATTTTGGCCCATTAACTTAATGGGCCGATCCGGCTCGTTATCAGGCCTAATTACTTGGCTCTGTCCGTACTTCTATATTGTGTACTAGGCCTACTTGTATCTTTTCCACAGCTCGTTTGTCTTATTGCAATTATGTTGTCAACCCTTCTTTTTGTGTATTTGTGTTCTACTTATCGACAGTTAATTCATGCCGAGAATGAAGATAGAGGATCAAACATCCTGCATTCTATTGTGAGGATTTGAGCATCTTTGTATTTATAATTATTTTTTTTGAGAAATTACACAGTACAACTCAGACACTCACAACGTACGCACACTCACCCCTATAGTTCTTGCTCGGAACGAGCAAGGGGTAAGCTTGGGGGAGTTGTTGACGGTCGCTACGGACCAATTTCAACCGTCAACTAGCTCAATAAATAAGAAGGATTGGACATTTCTTACACGCATTTTATTTAGAAATAATCTATTTCCACATGTACCTCTAGATTTTAGTGTGCAGGTGGAATAAGGGAGAAATCCAGGTGAAACCATGCCCCAAGGCGACGAAACAACACTTTTACAAACTCGACGTTCGCCGCGGGAATACAACTCCAAGACAAAAGGCCAAATATCGTCAAAGTCCAACACAACCAAGGCCTAATGCACCTGGACCAGAGAAGAAGACCCAGAGGGGGAGCCACCTGCCAAAGCCCAGCCCAGGTGGGGCCAGGCACAGGTCGGCCGACCCTCCTTGGCCAGGTCGGCCGACCTGGTAGGGTGGCCCCCTGGGCCCATCTTTTTATGGCGGTTTGTAACCGACCTCTGGAGGTCGGTTCCCCCTGCATTAAATGCCACCGACCTCAGGAACCGCCTCCAGAAACCGACCTTCAAGACTATAAATAAAGGGGTACCCCCCTCCTGGAGGACACACCACAACACAAGGATCATTCCCTCCTCTCCTCACGCTAGAGCTAGAGACTCTTCTAGTTACTGCTAGGCTGAGTAGTGGGCTGCCTCATTGCTCCCAAGGTCTTGTGGAGAATTGGGTATAGCTCTTGTATCCTCTCTTTGTAAGACTTGTTCTTCGTCTAATGGAATCCATTCGTTCGTATAGTTGTTATGTGCTTAGTAGTTTGATCATGATCCTGCATGAATGTTCATCGTTCGTTCATGTTTGTTCATCGCTCGTTCATGTTTGTTCATCGTTCGTTCATCGTTCATCGATGATCGCTAGTAAACATACATCGAGCGTTCCTTGTTCGTTCATGCTTGATTTTCGATTATTCTTGCACGTACTTAATTGATCGTCGTTCGTCGCTCGTTCTTGAGCGACGAACGCTTATGCATAACTTAGTGCTTGCTTTGATCCTTTTGTTTACTTCATGCTAGTTAGGCTAGTTGTTCTTATGTTTTGGCATCGGGCTCTCTGTCCTGCAAAGGTGCTCTAGATTTATCACCCCGTCGATCCGAAGGGTTGGGGGTGCCTCGAGGGATCTAGAGTTGTGGTTAGTGACGCCGGCATGGTGCTGGGGTTGTCTCTCCACCCTTGAGTATGTGCGTGTCCCACGGTTTGTAGAGGTAGGTGGCAGGAAGTGACAGCCCTGTCCATCCAAAGGAACCCTCCACGTTCGGGCACGGCATAGGAGTATGTAAATGCGCCGGAGTCGCGGGGCAGACCCTGCGTATGCCAGACCTCCCGAAGTTGTCTAGACATAAGACGCTTGCTTGCGCTTGCATGATCTTAGATGATAGGTAGATGCCTTGCACGCTCTATGAATGTTGTACTTTAGGAGTAGTAGCTCACTAGTCTAACTTCGCATTGCTTAGAATTGTCTCTCGCCTTTTATTAGAGAGAGTGGGATACCTTTGTGTGTGTCACACTATCCTCAACTATTGAACCTTACCCCTGTTTTGGAATATGGTTATATCATCTATCATTTGTAACACCATGAACATAAGTACTCTTGTCAACCATGTCTTCCCTTGGGAAAATATAAATACGATACCCTTGGAATACTCTCGGGTGAAATGCTACAACGGGTTATCCGTCCGCTTGCGGATATTCAATTAACATGATAAACCTTATAATACATATCTAGTACTTGTTACTAGACGTGGATTACTTGGTTAATAGTGCAAGTGACTCAAACCATAACCCCCGGCGTCTCCCGCGGTCGCGTATTTTCTGCGTGACCGTAAGAGACGCCAACAAGCATTTCTGGCGCCGTTGCCGGGGAAGACATTGGTTAATAAGAATACGATGATTGTTCATGATTACCCTTGATATGATCTAACCATTGCCCATGCAGGCTAACCTTGATCTGTTTTCTCTTTGATGTGAAAACAGGATAGTGCATGCGTGGATTCGACTTGCCGCAAAACTTCGTTGACAATCCCGAGTCACTTGTGAGGAAGACTCAACCTCGCGTCATCGTCTCCCCTCAAAAACTCACGACAAGCGAACCCGCATCTTCCGCACCATCAACTTCAACAAACATGGCTAACAGGACCCTTCGTGAGTACTCCGCGCCCTCCGTCGCCAACGTGCCCGTTGGACCCACTGTCGACGTGGGTGACGAAGGACTCGACATCAAGTCCAGCCTTATCACTATGGTGCAGGCCATACCCTTTTGTGGGAAGGCCCACGAGGACGCCAACACTCACCTTCAACAGTTCCTAGAGATATGCAACACATCAGCCACAACCGGAGATGCCATCAAACTCCGCCTGTTTCCCCTCTCCCTCCTTGGGAAGGCGAAACAATGGTTCTACAACAACCGTGCAAGCATTGACACTTGGAACAAATGTTGTACAGAGTTCCTCGCTAAGTTTTTCCCGATGGGCAAAACCAATGCCCTTCGTGGAAGAATCTCAAGCTTCCAGCAAGCAACAAATGAATCCATACCCGAGGCGTGGGAGAGGTTCCAAGAATACATATCTGCCTGCCCACACCATGGGATGGAAGAATGGCTCGTTCTTCAACACTTCTACAACGGGTTGACATCAACAGCCCGTGGACATATGGATGCCGCTGCTGGTGGAGCTTTCTTCTCCAAGACCGTGGCTCAAGCAAAAGAGCTCATAGAGAAGATGGTTTCAAATCAAGGGTGGAGTGACGATCGACTCCAAACACGCTCAAAAGGCATTCACCCTGTCAAAGAGGTGGACATGTTATCCGCCAAACTTGACCTCCTCATGAAGCGCTTGGATGAACACAACTCTAATGGCAGTGTTCGTGCATTGGACTCACGCATGACGTGTGAGGAATGCGGGGACACAGGCCATATGGGGAAGGATTGCCCCCACACCCAAGAAGATGCGTTCTACATGAACAACAACAACGGGTACCGTCCAAATGGAGGCCAAGGATATAATCAAAACCGACCATCCTATCAAGGAGGTAACAATTTTTCTGTCTTTAACAATAATCAGCCTTCCTTGAAAGACTTAGTTTTTGGCCAAGCTAAAATTAACGAATCAATCAATAAAAAGTTTGCTGCCAATGATAAAGTTCTAGAAAATATAAATTCACAGTTAGAAGGTTTTTCCTCTGCTTTCAAAAATCAACTGAGCTTTAATAAAATGATAGAAACTCAAATTGCTCAGCTTGCTGCTCTTATTCCTGCCTCTAATTCTGGGAAGATCCCGGGGCAACCCGAGGCTTCCTTAGAAAATGTTAATGCGGTTACCACGAGGGGAGGAAAGTCCACTCGGGATCCGCCATATCCTAACCATGCAGGTAAGAAGAACAGAATTGAACAAGAAGAAGAAGGCCCTTCTAACACCCAAGAGAAGGAACATGACGAACCAAAGGCAGCCGGTGGGGAGGCAATAGAATTCCAAGACACCAACTTCATGCCGTTCCCACACCGAAACAAGAAGCCAAAGGTGGATGAACAGTTTGACCGTTTTGTTGAGGTCATCAGAAAAATTCATGTCAACGTGCCTTTGATGGACATGGTACAAGTGCCCACATATGCACGTTACCTCAAAGACATCCTCAACAACAAACGACCACTACCCAACACAGAGATGGTCAAACTCACCGAGGAGTGTAGCGCAGCTATACTCAACCGGCTTCCAGAAAAGAAAAAGGATCCTGGCTGCCCCACCATATCATGCTCTATCGGGGCACATCACTTCGAGCATGCCTTATGTGATCTAGGGGCAAGCGTCAGCGTTATGCCCAAGGAAATCTTTGATCGATTGAGCTACACAGAGCTGACTCCTACACCAATGAGGTTGCAATTAGCAGATTCACCTGTTCGCTACCCCGCGGGGATAGCCGAAGACATTCCGGTAAAAATCCGGGGTAACTTCATTCCGGTGGACTTCGTGGTGCTGGAGATGGACATTGATAAGGAGACGCCCCTCATCTTGGGACGTCCCTTCCTCAGCACCGCGAAGGCTCAAATCGATGTTGGGGCCGGAGAAATCCGTTTCTACATCAATGAGAAGGAGGAAAAATTCGAGTTTCAACCCCGAAAAGAACAATGCTCAATGATCAAGATCAAGTATGGGCCAAATCCCTCAAACATCAAAGAAATCGAAGTGACTCCAAGAAAGACGGACAATCTCATTGCTTTTTGGAAGCAACTTAACAAACGTGAGAACCCGTCATGGTACCAACCCAAGAAGCCTGCAACACCACGACCAGGATTATGGGTCAAGAAATTAGCCCCTCAAAAGCCACCTACACAGCCCAAGATCAAACAAGTGTGGCAAGTAAAGAAGGTGCAGCCATCCTCATCTCCAAGGACAGGGCCGGCACCTCAAGAATGAAACCAATGGAGAAGTCCTTACTCGCCAGACTTAAAACGGCGAAGCTCTGGCCGACAGGTTAATCGGCATTATCATTTCTTTTGATTTTCCTTTTCAAACCCACCACTTGCATTTAAAAACTTCAAAATCACCTTGTATATTTTATTTCACCACAAGAATTTTTTTTATTTCAATCATTTGAATTTTTTTCGCCAGCATATTCGCTTTCATCTCGCCATGCATACAAAAATCAATTTTCCAAAAAAAAAAAAACTTGGTTCTTCAAAACTTTTCCACTCTTTTGTGCAAGGTTTTGGATTACCTCTGTACCACTACAATAAGTTTTTCCACATATTGGAAATTTTCCAACTTTTTTTCTCTTCTAGTTTCAAAATTTTCCGAAAACCATTTGAATTTTGAGGCATGATTCTATTTGGAAATCTTTCTGAGCAACATTTTCGAGGATTCACTGGACATAGCATCCAAGGTCATGAACTATATGACCGTTGGAGGCTGTGGGTCAAGAGGGGGGACAAGTGGGCCCAGCAGGGGGTCGGCCGACCCCACCAGGACAGGTCGGCCGACCTGGGGTGGCCGTTGCTGCCCCCCTGTTTTTTCCCAACGGTCACCTGCCCCCTCCAACGTTCAAAAACGGCTACATTTCGTGCTATAAATTGGAGTGACCGGCCAGGAGCTCTCTCCCCCTCACACACATTCATTTCACTCCTTATTCACTTCATTCTCTTGCTCTCAAAGCTCCCTCATTACTCTCACTTTGTGCTTGCCTCAAAGTTCTGCAAAAGGATTTTCTCTCCTTTTTGTTTTCTCAGTTTGTGTTTTTGCTTTTCCCGAGTTGCGATTTTCTTGCTCACAAGAACAACCGACGGTTTCGCCGATTGGATTTTTTCTAACATAACCCATTCGGAGCTATTGTTCTTGTGTTCTTGCTCTCCTTGTGTGCAGCCATGACCGGTGCCAAGAAGCTGTACGGAGCGTTGAAGAGGTCCCTAAGTTCAAAATCAAGTCCAAGCTCTTCACGCCGAAGCACTCGCACGCGCCCCGCAGTCGAGCCACCGTGAAGTCCACCACATGAAGCCGAGGAAGAAGAGCAAGAGGGCAACATCGAGCATCGTCTCCTCGCCGACACCGACCTCGACTTGGTGGGCGAGTACGAGACGAACGCCTACGCGCTTCTTCAAAACCGTATCTTTGCTCCTACGCGAGCATTTGACACGGGGCTGCTGCAAAAGACTGGTATGGATGCTGAATTTGCTCGAGTTTTTAAGACCATAGGGTGGAAATATTTTGCTAGTGTAGATGAGCCGGGTTCCCGCTTGCTTACACTTCAGTTTTTATGCACCCTACGAGAGGTAGATGAGGGTATTACTTTTCGGTTTTTCCGGGAAGAATATCGTTTGAAATGGAAAGATCTTAGCATACTTCTCGGCTTTAATTCTCGCTGCAATGTTGATGTTGATAATGCCCTTCCTGAATTTTCAAAGCTTGCATTTTGGGAAAGAATTACGGGTTTTTCAACATGTGTGCAGCCTAGAACTAATCACATCCATCACCTACTTTGCGTTTCTTGCACATGTGGATTGGCATCACTCTTTTTCCTAGAAGTGATATTAGAATTGTGCGCGAAGATGATATGAAAATTCTTTATGCTATGGTTAAAAAGATTAATATTTCTCCTGTCCAATACTTGATTCATCATTGGTTAGAAAATTTTGGGATGATGGGACCAATTGAATGCACCTTGTTAATTACACGTATTGCTGCGGGAGTGGGTGCCTTGCATGATGCTAATGTTGATTATATTTCTACACCCCGCATACTCATAAACGAGGATTATCTTATTCGTGGTCATACACTTAAGCATGGTCCAAATGATTCCTTCATATTTTATTTTGTCGGGTATACAAACGAGTTTCGGTTACCTAACCCGGATCTTCGCTTGTATACTTGCAAAAATCTAACCATTGAGCTCCAAGAAATAGAGAGTGCACGCAGGAGTATTTCTTCTCGCAGGAGGACGCGCAGGTCGGAGCAGCCATCAAGTTCCGAGGCACCCACACCGCAGCCCATGGCTCATGGCGGCCCGGGGTATGGTCACACCGGGTATTTTCCCGGTGCGTACTCAGCCCCGCCACCGCACATGGCCGGAGGCTCGGCGTGGCAAACCTCGGGGCATGACCCAAGGATGTTCACTCCGCAACAACAATGGGAGGAACACTCCTCCGACTCTGGTGCGACTCAAGGTTTCCACCTTGAGCAAGCGATGAACAACCTCTCCGAGCAAATGAGAAGGCTCGAGACCACGGCAGAAAACATCGACTACACGCTCAACCAACACATCCTGCAAACCCATCAGTGGTAAGAGCGCACCGACACCCAGCTCACCAACCTCACCAACATGACGGAGCGGGGACAAGCCGATCTTTCGGCTTACTTTCGCCACATAGGGTTCAATCCACCAAACCCATGAGCAAGAACAAGCTTGGGGAGGCGCCATACTCCCTACTAAGGTATCATGTATCGCAACTTGTATCCTTTTATTTTTTCTCTCTTTGTTTTTGCTTGTTCTTGCTCCTCATATGAAAAACAAAATAAAAATGACAAAACTAAAAAGAACAAAAATAAGTAGTGTAGTCTCTTTATGCGCTGTAAAAATGTTCCTAGTCTTTCTATGTTGAGATGATGAATAGTTGCTCTGCTTTATCTCTCTCTTGTGCCTAGTTCATAACTTAGTACTCTCCTAGTTTTGAGTTTGTTGGCTAAATAAAACTCGCTTAGAACCTGAAACTTGTGGATTGCATACGTTTGCGCTGAACCTAAGTTGTTGTGAGAGATGATATGGTAAAAAGAGTTACTCAATCTTGTTCCAAGTTAAGCTTGAAAACTCCGAAGCTTTTGTTTTCGAAAATCATAAAAATTTATAAGTTCCTCAGTGATGTTAATTTCCTACCAAAGCCATATGTAGTACTTCATGTAAAACCTTACACATATGCTGCTTGCCATTTCGTTGAGCTTTATCAAAATTGTGCGACCCTAGTGAGATGCTCTCCATACTCTCATGATCAAGATCACGTACACATTCCACCTCATATGCTATACTTCTACTCCGAAAGTTAGCAACCATGTCATGCCATCCACCAAAAAAAATACGCTCCTCATCATATATCACCTCTCTTGAAATATCAAAAGTAGGCATGGCTATGCAAAAGAAAGTAAGAAAATAAAAGATGAGCATGATGAAAAGAAAGAGACAAAATCTGCTCTCATTTTGAGCATGGAAAAAGAAAGAAGAAAAGATAGCCATGCCCAAAATACAAAATAAAGAGAGGTGAACAAAAAGAGGAGTAGTCACATACACCACCATCCACATATACACACTTGCACATCTTGATCTACGATTGTATGGCTTGCTATCTCCGTGGATCCACTCTTTTGGTTTTGCAAAATATGAATGCAAGTATGCCTCTTTACATATCCTACCTTGAGCTCCACAAAGGCTTATTAGATATAGGATGAGGCAACACACATGCCTTGGTAAGGGATAAAAACACCACTTGAGTGACTCGAGAGTATCACTAGAGGAACTTGATTTTATTCTTGAAAATCTTTTTGAAAACCTCCGGAGAATAAAAGCAAGACAAGGGATGAGAAAATAAATGCTCCATACACCATTCTCTCTCTCAACCGCCCAAGGTAAAGTATAAAACAAAAGCCCCATAAAGATTAAGGGAAAAGGGTGAGTTACCATAGCTAACTTATTCAACTCAAGGATGAGTATCTCTGTTATAAACTTGGTACCTTTGAGAAGTAGGCATTGTAGCAACTCCTGATCAACAACCTAAAGTCATACTTCTTGCTCGGGACGAGCAAGGGGTAAGCTTGGGGGAGTTGTTGACGGTCGCTACGGACCAATTTCAACCGTCAACTAGCTCAATAAATAAGAAGAATTGGACATTTCTTACACGCATTTTATTTAGAAATAATCTATTTCCACATGTACCTCTAGATTTTAGTGTGCAGGTGGAATAAGGGAGAAATCTAGGTGAAACCATGCCCCAAGGCGACGAAACAACACTTTTACAAACTCGACGTTCGCCGCGGGAATACAACTCCAAGACAAAAGGCCAAATATCGTCAAAGTCCAACACAACCAAGGCCTAATGCACCTGGACCAGAGAAGAAGACCCAGAGGGGGAGCCACCTGCCAAAGCCCAGCCCAGGTGGGGCCAGGCACAGGTCGGCCGACCCCCCTTGGCCAGGTCGGCCGACCTGGCAGGGTGGCCCCCTGGGCTTATCTTTTTATGGCGGTTTGTAACCGACCTCTGGAGGTCGGTTCCCCCTGCATTAAATGCCACCGACCTCAGGAACCGCTTCCAGAAACCGACCTTCAAGACTATAAATAAAGGGGTACCCCCCTCCTGGAGGACACACCACAACACAAGGATCATTCCCTCCTGATCTGAATGACTAACCGTAAGAGACTATAAATAGTGCAAGTGACTCGAACCATAACCCCCGGCGTCTCCCGCGGTCGCGTATTTTCTGCGTGACCGTAAGAGACGTCAACATGCTTTAACCCGGGAAGAACGAGAGGATTTTTTTTACCGGAAACTAAATTCCTGGCCGGGCGCGAGATCGGGGGCTCGAACCCCCGACCGGAAGGCTGCCACTCTGGCGCCTTGCCACCAGGCCACGGGCCTGTTCGCGAAAATCTCTCAAAAAAGAAACGGTCGATTACACCACAAAGGATCGATCTTCCGAATTAATCAAGTTAATATTCTTGTGGTCCCGTGCACAATCGGGGATGTCTATACTAATATTGCCCCACTGTCAGCGAAGTTCGCATGTATTTTGGGGCGGCCTCCTCTTTTAATGCTCGGGATTTATACAGCCTGACATCGTTGCTTCCTTGCCAAAAAGAAAAGATATCTCCACCGTTGCCAAGCCCTCGCCCTAGCCGCCGCCGCCGCCGCCGCCGATATCTCCACCCGACGCGAATCGCCGGCGATGGGGCTTCAAGTCCGTGCAGCTCTCCTCTCCGCTCTCCCCATCATGCGCAGGGGGACAGCCCCCTGTTTCTCCACTCTCCAAAACCGGCGGCCGACTCTGCTCCCCGCCGCCGGATTCTCAACTCTGCCGTCTTCCTCCGCTCCCACCACCGCCACCCCCAACAGCTCCCCAGGCATGTCAGATGAACTGCGGGAATTCCTGGCGGCGGAAAAGAAGAAGATTGTGACATTCAAGGTTAGAGGCGAAGTCTTCCATGGCAGTAAGTTGATTCTGGCAATGCGGTCGTATGTATTTGGAAGGATGCTCTACGGATCGTCAGGGGAGAAGAAACCCGAAGACATAACAATTGAGGTAGACACGGATCCTGCCGCTTTCAAGTTGTTGCTCCACTACATCGACACAGATTCGTCGCCTGACACGGATGATCTCGATGGGGACGTCAGTGAGGAAACGGTGAAGCATTTGCTTGTGGTTGCTGACAAGTATGGCATGGAATATATCAAGATGGGGTGCGAGAGGGCCCTTAGCCAGAGACTTGAGGTTAAGAGTGTGGCGACCACTTTGGCTCTAGCTCACAAGCATGATTGCAGACTCCTCAAAGATGCTTGCATTACATTTATCAACTCTTCAGATCGTCATGCTGTGATCTCAAGCAAAGGGTATGCCTACCTAAAAAAGGAATGTTTAGATGTCTTTGTGCAACTATGGGAGAAATCAGCCAAGTCACAGGAAGAATGAGTACTCTGAGCTTTTTTTGGGTTAGTTTCTAAATTATCAGCTTTGCTGAAAGATAGCTTTGTAAACAGAAGTTGCATTACCCGTTGGCTTCTAGAGGGACCTTTTAGGTGTTATATGTATTTTGCAAAGTTTATGTCTCGTATGTGATACTGGAAGACTCACCCTATATCTCTACTACATAATACGGTTGACTGAGATCATAAGATGGATCTTTAGTCTATCAGCCTGTAGCACCGCTTAATAGATTTGAAATCCCTAATTTTGAATCTCATGTCTGTTCTGTTTATTTGGCATGAGCGTCAGGATATAATCAAATGCCTCATGTTTTGCAAACTGGATGTCAGTAAACTTTGAGACTTGCCATCATTCATAGTTGCTTCTTAATCACAAAATAAAGAGTTTCAAACAAACCGCCTCTATTTATATCACTCCTGAATTATATATAACCTCTTATTTCCATTCGATAAATCTCAATGTAGTGTAGGTCTTTGGCTAGCCTGTAACGAGATGGACTTAATTAGGTCCTACACATTTTGCTTCCAAGAACAAGAGAATTACAAGGAAAATAAAGAAATTGTCAGCCAAACCAAGGCATTTGGCGTTGAAGAACACTAATAACAAGGAAACTAGACTCTAGTACTACGGTTTATCAGTGACATGTAAAATATTCTACACATACGTTTTTGAACTATCTGTTTCGATCATGATACGCAGAGACCAAAATGCTAAAAGTGCCCCGCTAATGGCATTTTTTATGGTCCCACTTCAGGCCTGGGCTAGGATTGCCGAAGGAGGGAAGCATGGTGATATGGGTGTTTTAAGGATATTTCAGCCAATCAATTTTTCGGTACCTAGGGTTTGTTGCCTATATCTGTGCTAAGAGGGGACCTGAGAAGGGGATGGGGTCAGAGTGGTGGTGGCGCATCTGGAGTTTGGTCGTCCACAATGTCGACATGGGGGGGATGGGTCGGAGCTATCCAAAGGATGTGAAAAAAAGAAGAAGAAAACATGCTTGGATGTACGCGAAGATATTCTATCCCCCAATTCCTTGCCTTTTTGTAGATATTTCTGGTGTTGTTTAGCTAGCTCTTCTAGTAGTGGAAGCGCAGATTTGTAACAAGAATCAGTGTTTGTTAAAAATGATCCATGGTTTTTGTTCCCCATATACTTTCTAGATTTGTAGTTGTGAAATGAAGATGCGTAATTTTTAGATCCGGTTTCCTTTAGATAGGGGACGGGTAAGAGTGGTGGATGCGCATCTAGGATTTGTTTTGTCCACAACGTCGATATGAGAAGGGGAACGGGTCGGAGTGGCGGCGGAGCATCCAGGGTTTGGTCGTCTAGCTTCCCTCCATTCATAGTTTGTAGCAAGGGCGATGAATGCAAAGGTGGTGAACACAAGGAAAACAAGATTGGATGTAAGAGAAGGTACTATATGGCCTTTTATTTATGTTAACACATAATACACCTAATACGTGTCGTCTTGTGTGTCACATACATTGTTTGAAAATTGATTGACAAACTAAAAACATGACTTGAAACATCATTTTCCATATTTACTTCGGAGTAGTTTGATTTTCTTAGTTCATAGCACGAATTAGTGATTGGATCTTCACGGTGTCCACTTCTCCCGCCCGCTATTTTGCAGGCAAGCATTTGAAAAAAAAATGTTAGCTCTGAGTTGATGGCAGTGTGGGAAGACTGCCATCCGACCTTATCGGTTGCATCATTGACGGCCTCAACCTGAAATATTGCATGTGTCTGCGTCTCGACGCTCCTTGTCTTTGCCAGCAACTAAGGGCAATTCTAGTGGGTGAGGAGCCCCTACATTGCCTCCCTCCTTGCAACGGCATTCCATCGATTACGAGAGCTACTGTGTTGGTTCTTGCAACAGCTGGATCACCATCTCGGTCGCCCATGCCATCCTAGCCCTCCTCAACCCCGTCACTAGCGCGGAGGTTATCCGGCCATTGCTGAACCTCAAGAGTCAATGGAACTCGATGATCTCGAGGACCATATTCGCTCCGAACCCCACCACATGAACAATCTAGTAGGATCTGGGTTCCTAAACATTCAAGGTATACCTTTCAAAGATATAGTACCGATTGGGTTGCTGCGGCAGCCTTCGAGAGTCTTGTTGTTCCTAGTTGATAATGTCTTTTCCAACACATCCTCCAACAGAAAATACTTCCTTTCCTTAAAGAGTGCGTAACACCCTAATTTTTAAGTTTTGCAATAGATTAATTTTTTCCTTAATTAATTAGTGTGTTATTTATCACTCTAGGCAAAAGAGCTATTTTCTAAAGATAAACAAATTAATTTAGTTTATAAAATAATTTATTTTTGCATTCATGACGGTATAGTTTGCAGTAGGGGCTTTATTATTTGGAAAATGTATTTAAAATTTGAAAATAAATTGTTTAGAATAGAAAATAGAAGAGAAAATCTCTACTACTTGAAAAGTCTGAAAGAGATGGTCTCCTCAATTTTTCGTTGTTCGTCCTGCCAAGATTTCTATTTATTCCTCTCCGATTTGTAAGTTTTGCAATCTAAATCGAATTCGAAATCAAAAAACTAAAATTGGAGTTCAGATCGGACCAATGCATTCAGTTTGTAAGGTTTGCAGACCTCTGCCATCCATGTTCAATTCGGAGTCAAGTTGCCTGTTTATTTCTCTTTCATCAGATTTGACCGAGTTCAACTCAAATCCAAATTTTCTTGGTTTCCTTGAGTTTTACAGATTTCTTGGCTGGGAAATGAAAAGAGGAGACTGTTTCGAATCCATTTTGCTCATCCATTGCCACTGGCATGGTCTAATCTCGTCAATCCACGAGCTCGAACGACTGTCTGCCTTATTTTTTCTGGAGGATACCATCCTGAGGTTGAAGAAAGGTGCTTTTGGGCCAGCTGGATTCGTCTTTGGTCACAAGATGGGCCATGAATGGGCCTTGGCAGCTAGAGGGCTGGATGCAGATCTATCTGGGCTGAACTGATTGCTCCTTCGTGGGTTTGGTGGTCTGGTTGGGAAAAAGAAAGAGAGAAAAAGGGGGAGTTGGGCCAAGGACTGGCGCCAGCCACAAATTTCTTTAATGAGTAAAATGCATTGGAAGTTCATGAATTTGTCAGCCTGTGTCATCTAGATCCATGAACTTTTATTTTGTATTTTTAGGTCTATGAACTCATCCGTTTGTGTCATCTAGGTCCATGAACTTTTACTTTGCAGTTGTGGGTCTGCGAACTTGTCCGCCTGTGTCATTTAGGTCCATAAACTTGTGAAAAGGTATGGAACACATTTATACCCCTTTGGACATACCCACACCATATGACCCTAATATATGAGCTTGACTTCTTAATGCACTATCATTTCTTTCAAACTCTAGTAAATCACCTCGTGCCCTGTCTAGAGGTGGAAACGGATCGAATACGAATCGGATAGTGCCTTTCTCACATCTATATCCATATTTGTAAACGAATATGGATACGAATACAAATATTTTCGAATACAAATACGGATCGAATATTAAACGAATGTGAATACAAAAGCGAATGTCACTATAATTCGGACGGATACGGATACATCTAATTTCTATGTTGTTAAGACAACTACTACACTTTCTTCTCTCTAAAGTATCTTTAATAGCATTATTTCACATGATCTACACTAGTTCATATCAAAATTCAATCAATTTTATAATATTTTTTATATAATATATGAATATATTTATGATATAGTAGCGGATACGAATACGAATACGAATATGTCGAATATCTGATGTCAAAACCTCAAACCATATCCACATCCATATTTTCTAATCGAATTCGAATACGAATTCGAATAGTGTAAAAATATTAATCGAATGACAAATTTTGTACCACATTTGCATTTCATCGGATACGAATATCGAATAATACGGATTATCCGCATCCACTTTCCACCCCTAGCCCTGTCACACCATGACAAGAGTTTGACCCCAAGGGTCACAATCCACCACGAGGTGGTGCGTCAAAGTCCAGCAAAACCGTGTGTATGAGAACATGACTAGAAAAAGAGAGCTCAAAGCAATAAATATTCGACAGAGTGACGATGTATAAAAAAACGATCGGAGACACGAGGTGATTTACTAGAATTTGAACGGAATGATAGTGTATTAAGATTTTAAACTCATATGTTAGGGTTACATAGTATGGGTATGTCAGAAGCAGTATGGATGTGTTGTATACCACTTCACAAGTTAATGGACCTAGATGACATAGGCGGACAAGTTCGTGGACCCACAACAGCAAAGTAAAAGTTCATGCACCTAGATGACACAAACGGAAGAGTTCATGGACCTAAAAATGCAAAATAAAAGTTCATAGATCTAGATGACACAGCCTGACAAGTTCATGGACCTCCAGTGCACTTTACTCTTCTTTAATTATAGGCAATAGAACGGAGCTACATTTGAGCACTATATTCTTTTTCTTAGTAACTTATGTTCTTTTAGAAACATCAACTCTCCATGAACTGGCAATAAATGGTGTTGTTTGCCAATCTGAAAAAAAAATTCCTCTTTAAAATAAAAAAATAGAAGCATGTCATCACTTATACAGCCAACTTAATAAAGTTAATTTGAGGCTCCCGTAGCAACACACGGGAAATGTGCTAGTAGAAATAGAAAGAAGGAAATCGCAGCCAGATTCTGAGCCGAATTCCTCTTCACCTCGTTTCCCTTTTCTTTTTCTTTTCTCTTTTCTTTCCCTCTCGGCAGGTCTTTTTGCGCCAGCCCACCAAAGCCCGACCCACCCTTTGTCACCACGCAATAAAAGGGAGTGGACCCCTTCTACGACCCCCTTTTTTCCCATCCGCCGCCTCGCGTCAACCCTAGCGCTCCGCGCTGCTGCCGTCTTCTCGGGCACCATCGGTGGCCGACCCCCCCCCCCCCCCCCCGCGAGCCGCCTCGGCACCTCACGACGCCCTGGATGACAACCCGATGCCGCCTTCGCCCGTGACGCATTGGCTTGTTGCCGAGACCGGAGCCCGAACGTAGAACCACCGCTCCCCTTTGACAAACGACCTCCTCGCATCGGCACGACCACCAAGGTAGGTTTCCCCTCGCAGCCCCTCCCAGCCCTCTGTGGCGAGCTTCTGCGCACGGGAGCGCTGGCCGTACTCCAGTGAAGCGCCGCCAACCAGGTCCAATCCACCATGGACCGAGGTCCACGCACGGTGCACAATAACCGTGAGTCCACGGTGTTTTTACTTTTAAAATCAAATCGCTTCGTTTTTCAATAATTATCAATTTACAATTAAAACCTAGTTACTTCAAATGCTTATAATTTTTTTACTTGTAACTCCATTTTAAGCAATTCTTGAGCTCTTGCGATCTTAGCGACGAGTAGAATCTGTTGGTACGGTTTTTGTAGCAATTTGTGCTATTTGGTGTACTGTTTCTTATTGTTTGTGCATGTGTGCTTTGCATGTTAACGTTATTAGAAGAGGAGCTGTTCGAGAACTTTCTGGATGACTTTGAGTAGCTAGCAGCAGGGGGAACAGGCAAGTTCTCTTGACAATCCTGAACCCATGTTTACAAATGTGTCATTTACAAACATGCATTGCGTTTAATTTGAATCCTCTGTGTTTTTACCTTGTTTCGTACTTTATCCTTGTCGCTTGATTGTGGTAGATGATTACGATGATGGGTAGATCATTCTTAGCTTGTTGTAATGTTGGGGTTGGAACTTGACTAATAATCTTGTTAATGATTTCACTTCAACATAATCACCATGGACTAGTTAATCTTTTTAGCAACATGGAACTTAGGTGATCCAAGCATGAGGATGAAGGAGGAGCAGGTATGCACATGAGACTATCATAGTACTCTTGGTTTATGGGTAGCACCAGTTTGTGATCATAAGGACCGTTTTGTGGAGCGGCAACCCAAGACAACAACACAAAGCACATGGCTGATATGGTAGGTTTGGTCAAGTATTATGTTGTCTTTCCAGTCTTGTTGGCATTCAAGGAAGGAGAAAGGAAGGGGTACTTATGGACTCATGTGATGGGGTCGTGGGGGGCATCTGGAGGAAGGGGGTACTTCCGCAG